>CM029389.1:3111125-3371125 GCA_017165825.1 Hepsetus odoe
GTAACCCATGCACACAAACACACGCCGTGCAGCAGGGGGCAGCTATGAAAGCGCCCAGGGAGCAGTGACGGGGAACGGTACCTTACTCAAAGGTATCTCAGGGCAACCTACTGGTAAGAGGTTTCAACCCACAATCTTCCGATCCTGTGGCCGCCTCCCTAACCAGGAGGCCACCGCTGAAGGTTGGCCCCAGAGTTGCACAGTGCTGTACAGCTCAGCGAACGAGAATGAGGTCATTCGTGTACATTAGCCTTAAAGCCACAGTAAGAACAAAGCTGGATGAAGGGAGGTTTAGAAAGGGTCAAAAAATGTCATAACATAAACCCACACTTACATCCTGCAGAAAAAATGTGAGATCTGGGTCCATTTACAGAACCCTCCAGCAAAACCGTAACTAAAATCTGCAAAATCCAAAGAAAGTGTTCCCAGGTCCAGTTTAGACCAATGAAAGTTGAGAGTACATGACATTAGGCCTTTAGGGCAGAAACACTTCATTTAAAGCAAAGGCCTTGAGCTACGAATTTGTATTCTGCACGTTGCAGAAAGGGGACGCTGTTTCTAATCCTAATCAGGACAAGCGGCTCAGAAAATGAGTGAGTGTTTTAATGGGAGTATCTGTACTTCTATTGAATGTGATGGTTTTTAACTCTGGTTTTTACTGCAGTGCACCGTATCATCCGCACTCATCCAGCTCCATTCACATGTATTTTTAATCTCTTTGTGCATTAACCTCTCTCCGCTGCTTTAGTCGCCTTAAAGGAGAACAATAGAGGCCGACTGCGTGTGGGATTAAGGTAGGTGGTAGGTGTATTCTCCACTGAACTGTCCCCTGACAGTAATACTAGGGAGCCCCTTAGGACCCCCACTGTGAGAGAGCTCACACACTCACATGTACCTCGGTTCTCCCTTGAAACCACACACATCTGTCACCAGAACGTGTCGAAGAACCTCTCTAATTACCTTGCTAATTATTGCTCAGTACGTATGATACGTACCGTCGTCCCCTGGATCAACTGAACGCAAGCGACGCTGCTATGCTCTAATTCCTCTGTTTTGAAAGTCAAACGCTGCAAGTTATATGTTTTAACTGCGTAAGAGAGCAGCCTGACACACGTTCTGCAAGAATCTTTTGTCCAACATGGTTAAAAGTTCCCTGCGATGGGCTGGCGACCTGTCCAGGGTGCGTCCCCCGTCCTCGCCCTGTGTGCGCTGGGTTGGACACCAGCACTCCCCCGCGACCCCGTTTGGGACAAGCGGCAGAAAATGGATGGATGGATGGTTAAAAGTTCCCCATCAGCCCTGACAAGAGCGCTTCTCCACTTTTCTATTGCAGGTTTCTTGGGGTGTTCCACGGGTGAGGATGGATCTGACACCAGTGTGAGGTTTCCTCACATCATCACACCTCACAGGAGGGCTTCACCAGTTATTTTCCTGTTTCAGAGTGATTTGTTCACAGTTCACACTGGTGGCAAATGAAACCATCTTTTAAAAGATCCCCCACAGATAGTTATCCAAACACTGCTTGATACTTTGTTTTAATATAATTTTGAGATAAGTTGAACCTTAACTGTATTTTTCATGGTATATGGATACCTGCAAGGTATTTGGAGGATAAAATTAGCACGGTGTTTGCATGGGTTAAACGCAGAGGTCCAATTTCGTTGTGGTTCACTGTGTGCGGTTCTGTGACCTCGCAATGACAAGAATAGTCACTTTCACTTTATTTTGATAAACAGTGTGATTTGATCATTTATGATGTAAAAAAAGAGCAAAATGACTGCTGTTTATCTGGACACTAGAAGAATCTAACTTAATGCATTGCAGAAAGAATCAAATATTTGTTTATGTATTTGGGCATTACTGTTCCATCATCGTTCCAAGTTAAATTCCAGTTCAAAGGCATTTCTAAAAAAGGTACGGTCCTGTGGGAAAGTCTTGAAACACCCTTCATTCTATGTTTTGCTGGTACAAACTGTTTTTGTCATATTAAGTAGATTAAACAAAAGAAATGAGAGTAAATGTTTTACAACAGGCTGCACAGTGTCTAAAGATGCAAGGTTCTAGATAAAGGGGTTCCAACCACTCAGCTTTCAGCATCAGCAGTAAATGAATCCCCTGATCATCTGGAATCATCTGCACATGTTTCTTCACTGCTTCATGTCTTAAGTGAGACGCTTTGTTCTGCTTGAAGGTTCAGACGTAGATCACTGTGTGGATTAACCAACACAGAACTATCAAACTGCTCAGGTACAGAGACTGGACTGAACATGAGAGACAACAACACTGTCCTTCAGGAAGATCTGGAGAACTGTTCCTCAACACGACATTGTATGGGTGGCGGTGGTCTAGTGGTAGGGTACTTGCCTACGGACCTCTGGATCCCTGGTTCGAATCCCACCTCCAGCACTACCACCACTGGGTCCCTGAGCAAGACCCTTAACCCTGAGTGTCTCCAGGGGGACTGTCCCTGTAATCAGGACATGTAAGCTCTGGATAAGAGCGTCTGCTAAATGCCGCAAATGTAAATGTAAAATGTAAATGTACATTGAAGAAATGAAAGTGCCTCAGGTGTTGGTGGTCTAGTGGTGGTACTTGCCTATGAACCAATGGCTCAAGAGGTCCCAGGTTCGAATCCCACCTCTGGCACTACCACCACTGGGTCCCTGAGCAAGACCCTTATCCCTGAGTTGCTCCGGGGGGACTGTCCCTGTAATTAGGAAATGGAAGTCGCTCTGGATAAGAGCGTCTGCTAAATGCCGTAAATGTAAGTCAGCCAACAAGCTTTTATTTAAACCACTACATCCACCATTTATCAGGCCAGGATATGATGTGTGTTTGGAGGTATTCTTCTCATTTTGGAACCTTTTGGACTAAAATAAACATCTAAAGCTCCACAGCTTTAGTAGTCCACAGCTACACCAACTAAAAAATGACCCCCACAAAAAGACTAAATGTAGAGGACAAAATGAAATGAAGATCAGTAAAGATGAAGTAAAAGTATGGATTAAAATCCTCAGAGAAGTACAAGTCCATACTAATGACAAAAATCAAGCAGTTACTATCCAGCACTGCCTTTAAATGACCAGCTTTCATTCTTTATTTGTTTGGAAATTCCAAATTGGCTGTATTTTTCACGAGATGTATCGCTTCATATGGAGCTGGTTTGCTGTGTTCTATGCTCTGTGTGGTTTTTTGGTTATTAAGCACAGGGGGAAAACCTCAAAACTCATTTGGTTCAGAACTATTGTGTTTTATTTTTCTTTAAACTCAGCCCAAGACAAAGTTCCCAAGCCTCTGTGAAAAGTCCCCTCAGCCTGCCTGAAGAAAGAACTGGTAAGGGCAAATGAACTCAAACTGTCTCCTGCCTCTGCCTATTAGAATTTCGATAGTGATTTGCTCCGAGTTAAGAGGAAACGTGTGGGCAGAAGGACTTTTGTCAGATAAGCTCCAGTATTTTCAGTCGTATCTTTGACATTCTGATTCGTATGCGTTCAAACCACACGCTTTATGCACAACATTACTGAGTGCATGTCCAACGGTTGCGGTTACACTAAGATCTTTCCCGAAACTACAAAACATACTGTAAAAAATACCCAAACTACCTGTTAAAAGTTTTCAGCACACCATGACTTATCTATAATATGTGACGCAACACCAAGTATCCTGTCACAAACTGTCCCGAGGAACCATGAAAAAGAACACACACCACATGAAACCTGCTCTGGCTGTTCAGATTAGGGATTTGAATCAGATGTTAACTTACAATAAAAATACAACTGGACCGTTAAAAATAAAAACAAAAAGGTCCGACCGCAGACAATCCATCCTGCCGAAATCAGATTTAAGCTGCCTGTCTAAACAAGAACTCTAATCGATTTTTAAAAAATAAATTCCAGTCCAATTTGAGATTGCATCGAATTATCACCCAAAGAATCAAATAAAACTCTGAGCTCCGAGAGCTCTACACCCAGGCTATGTGTGATGAGGAGCTTCAGAATGATCCAGCGACTATGGAAGAGTTGGAGTGGTTTTTCCAGGGGCTCATGTTCACACGTGGAAAGTCTGCTGAGATGAATAAACACAGCGAGAATCTGGAGATGGAAAATGTGAGTGTAATAAGGACAAGAAAGACTGGAAGGTGGTGTTGCCCGAGGAAAGCTCACATGCTTTTACTGCTGCAGGATGTCGGAAACTTCAAAGAACTCGGCGGACGAGGAAGGGAGAGGAGGAATCTGTTTTGTTTAGGTTTTCCCCCACTATTAGGCGGCTTGGCTGCAGGCCTAAGAGGTGTTGGGATAGAAAACTAACATCCTCAGGCTCCGCCCACAAATGTTTCTCCGCCCACAGTTGCTTCGTAGCAACTGTTGCAAGGCTAATGAATGTTGGCAGAGTCCAAACCCAGTTCATGAGAAACAGTAGCTTAGCACAGGTTTGGCCTCAGGACTTCTTTTCATTAGAATGTGCTTTATTTACTGAAAGACAAGTTACTCAAGTTCCAGGTTTTGATGAAATAAAGTAAAAGTAACCGCACGGTGAACATAAACCTGTCACTTTTCTGCAAACAATAGTTTCTGTTTCTGTTTAACATGGTAAAACTGAATGGGGAAAAACTGAAATGTCTTCTCCGAAGAGGATGTGCACCATTTTCAACAACAAATCATTTGTCTGGGGTGCCAAGACTTCTGCATTCCAATTGGTGTGGAAAGATCATGCAGTGAGGACAGTTCTGTGAGGATCACCCTTGTTTGGGTCAAATTATGGATGGGTCACTTGGAAGATGGCAAATCTGCTTGAGCTCCAACAACATCTGCAATAACTGAAAATTCAATGTTAGGTAGACCAGCCCTGGCTGGCAAAACTTAAAATGAGTTCATCTGATGCAATGTTTTATAATGTACTAATGTATTATCCGGTTTCTCCTAAATTTTACTGGTGGTTAATTCAACCCACCAGTTGGTCTCATCTAATCACACAATGCTTTCATCACACAGTGCTACCAAACTGGGAAATGGCAGCCCATCTTCTCAAGCTTTCACTAATAAACACAAGCTCAACATGCTTGCAGGAGAACACCATCCATCCATCCATCCATCCATACAACTGTTCTCTGAGCTGCTTATCCCAACCAGATAACCAGAATCCTGGCACTCACTGGGAAAAGGTGGAGAAAGTCAGACTCTGGCCTGGTATTGAACCCAAAAACGTGGTGCCCGGAATGACGGCATCGTCCTGCTCAGAAAAACACTGGCTAATGCTAATCCTGCTACATCATCTAACAGATGGCCATGCAATCTAGCTCTATGACAGAGAGAAGGCCAGGCCAGTTACGCTCTCTTGGACCTCCATCACCAGGGATCTTATGGTCTCCTGATAATAGGCCCCAGGCTTCCCCGGTTTGGGAACCTCCGCCTCATCCGTTCAAACAGTAAAATTCTAATCTTCCATTTTATTGCTTTACATGCTCTCAACAGGTTTGATTCTCCCAGCCTTTTTTACACACATTAGAGGATGGAGCTTGTTGCTCATGTTTAGAGAGACTCTAGGACGATACGGCCATGGCTCTCCGACACCTGGTCAACGCCTCGCCTCAGATAAGCTCATTCACTCACAGCTGTGGCCCTGAGAGCCCCGGAGAGGGAGGCAGATTATGGCCATCAAACATCAGAAGCAGGAGAAACCTGTCACCTCGCAAAAGAGAGCTTTTCAACTCGCCTTATTTTGAGAAGGGAGCGCTGAAAAAACTTCCTGGCAAAGCCTCCCTCCTGGCAGCGACACACAGGCATACACTCCGCACTGTGAAAAGGAAGGGGGTTGGTTTGCTTCCTCTTGCCAAAAACACTCCAGTCCAAAGTACAGTCAAATAACTAATTCCCTCCATTATTCCACACTTACAGCAGGATTTATGCCATTGTTTATAGCAGATCTGGCACCATATTGTACATCAAATACACACAAAAATGAACCTCTTACCAACAAAAATACAGTCCGTCTGAAATACAGTCCCGTTTGTAAAGGTTTAAGCACCCAAACCCTTTGTTGTGTTTATTTTCTAAAGTCTACTTAAAGTCCCACATCTACTGGGAACACTTCGATGCTAAAATTAAAAATACATCCTAGATTTTTATTGTGTTTAATTTTTGCTCCTGAAAAAACTCTCCGCTTATATGTGTGACTGTTTTCCAGCCTCTCTTTAGAACCAAGATTTAAGGTTGTTTTCTTTCCCTTCTTTGTGCTTTTAAGACTGATCTACGATAACGACCTCTGCTCTCTCTGGCTGCCAGAAATGCAGTCACTTTAATAAATCAAGCCCTAAACATCCATTTTTACTGCTGTGCCAATGGTTTCCACTGCCGTGAGCCGAACAGGCGGATTAATGCAAATATGCTGGTTTTTGTGACATCACATCAACAATAAATAGAAACTACTTTTACAGCCATGCGCTCTGGGAAGTGGAGGTTCAGAAACACTAATAATATGTGCATACAACACGGGAGACAGAAGATGGAGGAGAGGTTTTCTTTCCATGATATGAAGCCTTTCAAATAATGCATAATGAAAATAAAAGTCAAACTGTCATAACTATTGCACAGGTTCCCTTTATTTTATGCCATTTCTTCCAAACTTGCTAAAATCAGCAAATAAAAAGTGCATTTAAATATATGCTTTTAAAACTGCTTAAACTGCTTATTTGCTTTAAATTTATTAAAGAGTATTTATTTACACTGAGCATTTGATTCACCTCACCCAAATCATCACGTATGAGTGTTCCTTTACATGAACCGCGATCATGTTTTAAACGAATAAAGTCTGTTTTTGAGCTGAAACGAACCTCGTTCTCTTCCCACTAAAAGGGAAGTGCTTACAAGAGCAGTGCAGGAGGAAAATCCCACCTGAAGCTCATAAACCCGTCCTTTTTCATCGAGAAGCCAGTTGGACACAATAGCAGCTGTGGGTGAGAACGGTGGATGAAATTCCTGCCAAAGGAAAGTGCATGTAAACAAGGACTTCCCCACGTCCTATTATGCAAAACTCAGCTCTGAGTTTTGATGTCACGCCGGCTGTATAATGGCACATTGTGACCTTTGCAACGGGGTAATAAATAAGTGGCTTTTAAACACAAATGGAAGACCTCGGGTTATGAGTCGAGTTCAGTGAGCTCCATATTGACTCTCGGCACACAACGAAGCTGAAACGTAATGTATGCAAAATCCCGTTTTAAAGGAGAGATCACACAACCTCCTGTCTGCCTCCTTTGATGCTTCTCTATTCACATGATCAAAGTGGAAGAGCAGCTATATCCTCTTAGAGGAGACGAGGGAAGGAGCACCTACGTTCTGCATCTCAACCGATATTAGTCTACGCAGTCCCACATCCCTGTACCTTTCAGCTGACATGCCGATGTCTCGCAAGGGTTCCTTGGGTTGGATCCTTGCAAAAAGAAACCGAAATCACCCTGTACATCGACAGCAGGAGCATTTGAGATGAAAGCTCTAGCAAACAGTATGAGAAGTCTTCCCTCCTTTCTTCACGTGTGCAAACGTACATGTAAAGAGAGTTTTCAGCTTTAAAGTCAATATTTGCTACAACCACCGTTAGTCTTCAGCACAGTCTGAGCTCTCTTAGACAAGCTTGCTTGTCTTTTCTTTAAGTCTTCAGGAACATCTCTCCAGGCTTCTGGAAAGATGTCCTGAAGCTCTTCTTTGTATGTCATCTGCCTTTTTTTCTGTTCTCTGTGGAGATGATCCCACAAAGCTTCTGAAGCTGCTCAGGTACAGAAACTGAGAACCAAAAACGTTGTCCTGCAGGAAGCCTGGAGAACCTCAATATTAAAATACAAGAAAGAAAAAGGATAGAATTCTCAGTATTCCTTTACTTTTGGGGTGTTTGGCAAGATGGAACATGCAAAAAAATATATCAAAAATTAATCCACCAATCAATCAGATGATGTCATCACCAGCTGTTGCATAATGTGACTTATCATGATTTATCACCATAATAAATATTCTAATTTCTCACCCTCAAAGAAGCAAACTCTGCAAACGGACCTATTCATGCTCCATTAAGCCAAACTAGCATTACTGCATTCCAGAGGGAACAACTGACATACGTTTAGAACCGTTCAAATTAGTTTAATGAGTTTTTCTCAAATTTTGCAAATCCTACCGCTACAAAAAAGCATGCAGCGGGGAAAATTCTACAAATGTTAGTAAAACAGGAGATGGATTGGCTTGCTCTGGCCAGAATCGACACAGATCGATTGCAGAGTGTTTTCAAAAGATTTCCCAAAATCAATCCACACCTTAATACCGCTGTTAAAAATTCCAGCTGGGAGTTTTTCCATAACGCACCTTTGTTTTTGCTAATTATAATGCGTGAAAAAGAGATCTATCCGCTTGCCGTGGTCAGACTGTCAGACATGCAAGAGACAAAGGTCATGAATTACACAATCCGGCGCTGCTGCCGGGCTTATATAATGGCTATCAGAAAGAGAGGTATGTCTCCACACTGGCCCGAGATTATATAATAACATCTCATTACAGTTAAGCCGCCTTCCTGTCGGCAGCAGCCGTCCAATCAGGTGCTCCGGCCTGAGGTGAAAAATTTCGGTCAAAAGAAGTCTGTGTGATGTTAAATAAAAAACTGTGTGCCAGGAGGCCCCAGCCAGTGCTAGGATGAGGTAAGCTACATGTGTGAACTGGGTCCAAGCATTGTGAAGCAACTGGGTCCGAGCATCTTTCTCAGGGGCTCCCAGTGTTGGAAAGTGCCTGCGGTCATGGAGAAAGACTCTGGGTGGTCCTACAAGTGGCACTTCACTGTCAGTCAGGGCTGTGACATTCCTGAGAGGGGTCACACGTAGGTCTGCCCTTTTACCGGCCTGCTGAGGAATGCTATTGTAGTCGGAGGCTTCCTGGGAACGCTTCAGGTCATGCAGTGTCCTCAGGAAAAGAGCAGAGGCTTGGAAAACAAGCAAGCATGACATACTTGCAGCATGTGCTCATTAGGAATTCTTGACTCTCTTAACAGGAGCAGGAAAAAACGTTCCTGCCTAAACGTCTGCTAATGGAACATCTTGAATTTATTTATTTCTACAAGTGTGTCCAGCCAGTCATGCCCCCGCAGTGTAAAGGACAAAAACGATGCTCGGTCAAAGGAGTAGGAGAAGCCGCTTTTTTGAAATACTTTTTTTTTTTTTTTTTTTTTTTGCAAAACTCCACACGAACGAAAACTTACAGCAAACCAAAAACGCATTAAATGTCTCTGAGAAAAGCTGGCCATTCTTGCAAAACTCTTTAAGCTCATTCAAAAATGCATTAAAAAAGCCACACAGCTGTCCAACGGTGTAAATCATGGACATATTCCAAACACTATCAATTCAAATAAGCGAAAGTGAAAATGAGAGACAAAAAACGTCCTTCTGGACTAATCAGGCTCTTTGAAAGCAAAGTATGAAGAAATGAAAGTGCCTCAGGGCTTTTGCACAGTACTGCCTATGCTGTGAAGAAAACAAACATATAGGAGCTAGTTGGGGTGTTGTGGCAGCTTTGTGTTCAAAGCAGTCAGGTGTGCATCCTGAATGTAGCCTGAATAAACTCTGTCTAAATTCAAATGTAACTCGATGAAATTTCAAAAAAAGCTCAAAAAAGGTTCGATCCAAGGTTGACTGGCGATGGAATAAACCGTGGCATTTCAATGCTTCCAAAATGACCGCTCTAGCAGTGGTCCAGTGTTCAGGATCGGAAGATCATGCATTTGTCCTTGAGCGAGGTACCGTCCCCATCACTGCTCCCCGGGTTCTGGATATAGCTGCCCCCTGCTGCACAGTGCGTGTATGAGTTAAATGCACAATGACAAAAATTCACTTCTCTAAATATTAGATAGCACTGAGGTTCTACTGGAAGCAAAAGGTTTTTCTGTCCTACCAAGACCAGCTAATTCAATATAAATGGTCACCATTAATCATGACTTTGTCTTGTGGAGGCAAAAGCGACGGCAGCTCTTTCTCTACAAGCTTCTTATAATAACACTCATTGTTCTTTGTCTTCTGTGATTTCTTTCTGTTTTTTTCCACCCCACTTTCTACAAGCCTTGCCATCCTGAAGGAGAACAAAAAGCTAGTGAGTGGGAGATGCAGCAGGTTCCTCCATCAGGCTGTGCCTTTTGGGTTTTTTCAGGATTTTTTTTTTTGAAGCCTGGCGCTCCCTGGCACCCCCACCCCTCCCTCTGCTTTGCTGGCGGCTCCCCAGGCGAGGGGGAGTCCCGCTTGGCACGGAGGGGATGAAACGCAGCAGCCTGTCGACTCGCGCCTGCCCCACTGACTGAGTTTTTAATAAATGATGAGGTGCGGCTATAAATAAAGCACGAGCCCAGGCTCTTGCCGAAGGCCCGCACCATATCAAGGTAACAGGCACAGGAGGGTAGATAAATAAATCAACAGCGACTCCTTTTCACTCGCCAGCGTTTCTGGCTCTGTCGAGGTGGCATCACCTCAGATTGTGGGTGAAGCTGTGAAAGGGTTCGGGTGTTCAACCTTGGATCGACTGAGTGAACGCTATCAGTTTACCTGATTATCCACCCCTCCTGGAGCACAGTACAGTCGGGGTGACAATCCGCTAATAACATATAATGAGGTCTTATGAGGACTGTGCCACTCCGAGACAATCAAAACGCATCTGAAAAAGTGTTCTCACGATTACTTTGTCTAAAACAGGGGCGCTATTAACGGCCAAAATGCGGGAGCCCACTGAAAGGGAGGAAACCTACACCTGAAGGATCTCATGAACCTTTGACGTTGTGAATGTTGTGGATATGATCTCAAAAGCTCAACTAACAAGCCACAGTGATCGCTCCAATATTCGGATACACACATCCAAAGTTAAGATAATGGTTTGATAAAAAGGAAAAACTAAGTCAGGTGTGAAAAAGTTGTGTGACGTCTTTGTTTCTGCCCAAACTTTGCCTCCGTGTTAGTGAGATCACCTGTGTACAGCCTGTTCCTCCTTCCTGAGGGGTTCCATGTATTATGTATAAGAGTAGCCTTTGTGTTTCTGTGTTTGGTCTTGTGTAATTAAGTGTTTCTCTCCGTGTTTTCCTTGTAAGTTTAGTTCCTTGCAAATAGACGCTGCTACTTGTTTGCCAGCAATAAAAACTGCTTTGAGCTATTTGTGCAGCCTCTGTGTGAAATAGCCTTTTCACAAACACAAATGAACATCATTACTGTAAAAATAAACTGGAACTGAGCTGGGAACACAAACAGGCTGGTATGATTGTAGAAGGAGGCAGGTGCGGTACCGGAGCTACAAATCACGTCAGAGTGAAATATCCAGCTGACCTGCTGTCGAACGCCAGGGTTTCCAATAAAGTGGCCAGTGGGTGAACGTATGATACTGAAACAGCCACCGCATCACTCACAGAAGTCATTATTCCAGGTGTAGGCAGGAAAGGGCAACATCGTACTGAGTCACATGACAAATGCCAGAGGAGAAACATCTAATAAGATACTAGATAATACCGCAAGACGTGCCGCTCCGGATTAGGAAAACATAAGTGACCTTTGGGAAGCAGACTGGAGATGCATCACGTTCGGGCCTTCGCTTTCTATTCTCGGCCCCTCCTGTATCAGCACCGTGGGTGATCCATCAGCGCAGAACATAACTGACGAAAATGAGGGGGGTCTCAAAGAAGGCAAACAAAGTGCAACACTGAGTTCTCCCTCGCGAAGCCGCAGATAAATAGGTCAAAACTGCCCTTAATCTTTGCCCTGTCGCCGTGAACCCCCGGTCCAGGTGTGTAACAGAACGTTGACCTGCATTTTTATCTGCCCCAGGTAGGCCACTTAGTCTGCCCTACTTTTTTCCCTCGCAGGTTTTTGGGTGAGATTTGTCAAAACTGTGTCGAAACAAGGATAACCTCACACCCCCTCCATTCTGATCAAATCGACAGCGAGGCAGGCGAAGCCTGTAAAGGGACCTTTACAGATCAATTGACTTTTTATATCGACAGAGCAAATACTATCCTGGGTTATAAAGTCCATTTTGAAAAGGACGTTTGGCAACACCTTGGGAGCAACGATCGCGCGGGAGACTTTCCGACGAGATCTGTTATGATCATGTTCGGTTGGTAAAACTGAGAAGCAGAGTGAAGTGCTGACTGTTGAATTATGCATAAGCAGTTCCGTTTCAGACAACAACCAGGTGAAGAGCCGGATTAGAACTGAAACATGGAGGGAAGGCTTCAAACCGGTGTCTGCGATGAATCTGGAAAAAGAGCCAATGAGAGGATGTCAGAGTGGACTATGGGGGAATTGATAATAGATGGAAATGGAGAGCAAGCCGTGGAAGGCTCCGGCGCAAGCCAGAGATAAAAATGATGAAAGGATGATGAAAAGAATGGGTGGAAAAGAAAAAAAAAACTGGAAGCCTCTATAAATGTCTTCCATTTCACCAGAGTAATTATTGGAGGCACTTAACAGCTTTCATATTAAAATGATTAAGCACCTTCTGAAGCAGCGGGTGGGGGGTGGGGGGGGGCATTGTTCTGTGGGACGTTTGGAGTGATGGGCAGTCAGAAGTTCGAGGACAGGAGCTGAATTTATATTTAAAAGACAGCAGGTGTACAGACGGGGCAATCCCACCAACCTTTCCCAAATTTCTCTGTAAAGGAAAGCTCAGTTACAAATCTGCCCTTTTTATTTACTGACCAAAGCCACCAGTGAAGTTTCCCGCCTTCTGGGTCTGTAAACAGAATTCCGATGGTGGTAAAATGGAGGGAAATTTAAAATGAAACCTGTTTTGAGGACTATTTTGTCTTTGCTTTATAACAATGTGCACATTAAACGATTTGTTAGGCCACAGCATGACCTGCTTATGAATCAGTCATGTATAACAAAACCAGCCTTGGAATGTCCTTCCTGGAGCCTGGAGGACTCTTCTTGAAGACGATTAAAAGAAATGACAAGAAAGCTTGTGTAAGAGAGCTCAGGCTGTGCTAAAGAATAAAGGATAAAGAATAAACTAAATTTCAAGCTGGTTAAAATGATATATAAACTGCATGGGATGCCGCAATGGTGCAGCGGGTAACGCTGTCGCCTCACAGCAAGATGGGTTCGATTCCCAGTTGGGACGGCCCGGGTTTGTCCTCCCCGTGTCTGTGTTTCCCCTCCGGGAGCTCTGGGTTTTCTCCCTCCGTCCAAAGACGTGCACATCAGGTGGATTGGAGATGCAAAATTGCCCGTAGGTGTGCGTGTCTGCCCTGCGATGGCGCAACCCTAATTAAGAAAAGCGGCTATGAAAATGAGTGAGTGAGTGTATTTGCACGTATTCACGTCTGAGAGACACACTCTGGACAGATCACAGATCACTGGTGGAAAAACCTGGAGGTAACCCTAGAGGACAGGAGGAGAACACATACATGTATGAAAACACGTCATGTGAGGAGGGACACCTCAAACTTGTTCACCTATTCATAACCATCCCTGGCAACGCCACTTTTAAGCACTGCCCATATTTCAAGAATAGGAAAGAATCTGGAAAAAAAAATCATGCTTTCTGCAATTAATAACCATTGGTGTAACAGGGCAGAGGGTTTTATTGTTACCATCATGAGTTGGGCTCATAAATTGGCTTTTAACAATGATCCCTTAATCGCTTTATGATTTTAAACATCTGATTTATGGACAGCTCAGAGAGTGCATGAATAACAAATAAAACTGAAACGACTGCTGTTCAAATTGAGCCTAACGACATACACATGCTCTGTTAAGCTGTGCTCCAAGGATTAAAAGTCAAGTGTTCATCTAGAACCCTTTATTCAGTCTCCTGCTGTTATCGACAGCCTCGCTAGACTAACTGCTGGCCTCGCGAGGCCCTTCTCATAGACCTGTACTGTTTGTTGTGTCTGCTAATGGATAGGTCTTCCGTCTGGACCAGACTCAAGTGCAGCCCTTTAGTCTCAGAGACTCGGTTTAGTTTAATCTGCTGTTTGCATGTGTTAATCTAACCTTACACAACTCAACATTGTACAGTACCGTGCAAAAGTCTTAACGCATCCTCATTTCTTCATGTTTTCAAGCCAGACACTCTTATTTTTTGATGCACTCTTGAGGAACATTTCTCCAGGCATCCTGAAGGACAACGTTTTTGTCTCTCATGTTCAGTCCTGTCCCCGTAACTGAGCAGTTTCAGAAAGAAGCAGTGTGGGATCATCACACAGAGGATGGAGACGAAAGTCAACCAACGTCAAAAGAAGAGCTTCGGAAAGTCCTTCTAGAAGCCTGGAGAGCTCTTCCAGAAGACAACTTCAGGCTGTACTGAAAAATAAGGTGGTCAAACCAAACACTGTCTTTAAAGCTGGTTAGAAACCTTCAGACACTGCACTGCAAACTGTATTCATGCATGTTTGCACATAAATTATTTTACCTTTTGTCTAATTGTCCTTGCAAATGAAAAACGTGATGGGTGCACAGTATTGTACATACAGTTACAGTCTTAAAAACAGGTTTTATGGATTTTAAATGCCTTATTTTACAACAAAATGGAGCAACAGAAATGTCCAAAGACTGTGAACCTTTAAACCCCACATTTCTTCTCTCCCAGCTCGGTCCCAGGCCAACTAAATGGGGAAATGCTTTTTATAAAAGCTGCAAGATGATGAAATTTGCTTTCTTCCTGAGTGCTGTCATTGTACTACAGCCAGTCACAATCATTACCATCTCGGCCAAGCCTCGTTTTTTTTTTCTGAGCTCTCCAATCACTGCTGAGGCAATCACTTGGCCATAGCCTCAAGCCTCCAGTTTGCCACTCTACCAGTGTTTGAATCTCTAGCTGTGGTCCAAAGATTAGCTAAAAGGGTCTAAAAAAGAGAGTGATGCCATCCTTAATGTCATTTCCTACTTTTAAATCCTGTTAAATAATGTTTTAATACCAAATCATTGAACAATGATTTGCTACGCTGCAAATAATTTCTGTTGATCGAGTTTTGTTTGAGCAGAAGGACTGAAAACACTTTCTGTTTTCAAATTTAAAGGAAAGTAAAGGGGCCAATTGTTCACTTCATTATAATAACTCATAATAAATCCAAAAGCAACCATGCTTCTTCACATACACTGTGGCCCAAAAGTATTTGGACAGTGTAAAAATGGCTGAAACTCTTGCTATAAAAGAATGTTTCTACATAAAAGCTGAACTACATCACACAGTTCATTTCAAATCAGCTGTGGTGGTGAAAAAAGACGGTCCAAATACTTATGGATCTCACTGGACCCCGTTTAGAATTTAGAGAACATAATAAAATGTCTTTTTAGAGCTCTCTTCACAGAAGTTACAGCTCAAAGTGGACAAAGGTGGGTGATAAAGTTCAGGGACAATAGCAAAAAGAATAAAACTGACTGACTTCCATCCAAGACAAGACACACCAGGAGATCAGCTTTTCTGTGTGTTCTTGTCCATTTAGACTGAACTGGGTCCTGATGTTGGTAAGGATAATGGAGACCTCACCTCAGATGGATTTTTAAATAAAGAAAGGAGAAACGTTCCTGGTCCCGAGAGCACCTGATCGGCCCCAGAAGACTCTGCGTCGGTACAGAATAAAGTATTTGTGCCGCAATGATTGGCTGATTTGCAGATGGACGTGTCTCTGCTGACTGGTATCATTCTGGGTTGGGGTTAGTAGCTGTTAGCAGATGCTTGGGAGAAAATCACGAGGGATTCCAGTAGGAACAATTCCTGGATTAGGAGACAGCGTCACATGATCTGTGACTAAAGAGAATGTGAAAGAGGTCATGACCTCCAAAAATGGCAAACAAGTCCAAGCCCTGGCAACAAGGCTGGGCATTGAAATGCAGTCGGGCCGGCAGCGCTGTGACAGGCTTTAAGGAGCGGGGTGGGGGCTTTAAGCCTGCACGTCTCTAAGAGAAGCTCCAGTAGCTCGGGACAGACCCATCTTGTCAGGCTGTTGTGCAATTCTTAACCTTTGACCTGCTCTTTTGAATTTCAAAGGCTAAAGCTGCACAGAGCAGGTTTCTGAACCAGGCAGTAATGGAGCCACCAATAAAACCTGAAGGGTAAACAGGGTCATTACCATTTAAAGCTCCTCCAGATAATTAACAATTCCTTAATGGACAATGTTATAGACTGCTGGTTGACACACTGGGGATGAGGAAGACTTGTTAAAAACACCCTGGCACATCTTAAATCGAATTGCGAGATTGTTGTAAGAGGATTTTTTCTTGGCTTTTTATAAACATTTTTACTGATTTGATCCTATTTTTTAATGAAACGTGACACTAACTTCTAATGTTATCCGTCCATCCACTGCCAGATTATTGCTCATCTCTCTCAGTCGAGCTGTGTCTGGAATATCTGATAATGGAGCGAGAAAATTATGATCGACAAAAGGACTTGAAGAAATGAATGTTTAGAAATGTAATGTGTATAACATGTCGTGTGCTTGTCGTCGCTTGATAATAAAACAAAGCGATCACATACAGGCGCACGTAATCACTCTGCAACGGAGAGTGATGGTGTAACCACATTCTAACGGTAAAGGCAAAATGATTTTCTGGCTCATTTTTAAGGGTTGATCTGCAACCAGTGACAATCGCCAGCAGGGAGACGAAACATTCAGCACCCGGCTGCCAATTTTAGCCTGTGTACATTGGACATTGCCCTGGAGGAGGGTTACACAGGAGCATGTCATGACCTCAAGTAAACTTCGCACATCGCAGGCTGTTCCACGCCTGGACAGGCAGGACTGGAACAGAGTGACCGTCTTTCACTTTAGTTCCACGGGATCTCGTCCCGGTTTCACCTGAATGTTGGGTCTACAGTGTATCTGAGGCCCTCGTGCTGAATTACTCTGGAGGTCATGTTCTTACACAAGCAGCCAACAATGTTTCCTACTCACAGATTACAGATATCCTGAGATGGCCTCTCCACCCCCCCATCCTCTCTCTCTCTCTCACACACACACACACACACACACACACACACAGGTTTGTTTCTATGCAATGTCAGAACTTGAAGGTTCTATGTATATTCAATTACCAATTAATTAATTAATTCATTAATTAATTAAATTTATTATTATTATTATTATTTCTATTATTATTATTATTATTATGCAGCCACACACAGGAGAATGAGCATGAAATACTTTGCATCAGCCAGTATTTCCAATGAACTGAACCCAGTGGCACTGCAGATATATATAGGCTGTATATAAATATATATATATAAATATTCCAAACTCCTTCCCTGTATATTTAGCATACAGGAGAACCAATTTCTCAAGCAACTTCAGCCGGAGATCTAATAAGAAGTTGCCGTGTAGAGTCACAGACTTCCATAACAGGTCTTTGGCAGCGAAAGAATCCTCCGCCATACCTTATTAATCCCGCCTTATCTCCTACTGCTGGCTATCATTGCACTCCTATATATAGAGGCTCTGTGCGACTACACACACACACACACACACACACACACACATTAACATACAAGGTTCTGGGCTCTTTTTCGCTCAGGCGAGATGTGCAAGTCGACCGAGCACAAAGATAACCGGGAAGGCACGACTCACACCAGGGCAAATACACTCTTCCACCATTCCTGCTGCGCTCCGGGCCGGTCCATCAGCACGACGACCAGCAAAATGACAAAATGTGCAACAGCATTCCATCAACTGCAGGTGAAACCCCTTCTGAAAAAAAGGAAGGACGAAGATATGGAGATAAGTAGGGTTGGTTAATTAAAAGAATAATCCCAAAATTCACTTTTTCACAATTGACAGAGATTTATTCGTTCAGTGAAGGCATGGCTGGAGAGCTACAAAGCCGAGACTGCTAACACTAGAAGTAAACACTCACCCAAATATGTAAACTCATACCCAAGTCTTCTCAAACCACAATTTCTATACGGTGAAAAAAGTGACTTTTTGTCAACGTGAAACAGCACAGCACACACTGAGCCACAACCAAATTCAACCTCTTCACCCGCACACACCATGCAGCAGGGGGCAGCTATTTAAAGCGCTCGGGGAGCAGTGATGGGGACGTTACCTTGCCTAACCTGCCTATCCTGGGGCTTAGTCCCTAAACACTAGGCCACCGCTGCCCTAAAAACAACTTCTCCATGACAACATGGTCTATACATAAAGTCCCCCCAGGTGTCGATAACACACAAACTACAAATCCCATAATGCAGCACAACAGCTGCCTTCTCAATGAAAGGCTACCTGCAATCATTCCCGCATCAATTGCGTCAGATCAATCAAGCATCTGTTGTTGTATACAATCCTAATTTCAAGTCAAAGCGAGTCTCCAACGATGGTCAAACATAAACCAACTTGTTGCCAAGAAAAGATGCCAAGCGTCCAGCTCTGACAAAACGGCATAAGAGCGAAGAAAATGGAAAATCTGACTTATTGTTTTAACTTTTACTTAAACATATTTTGCTCTCCATGAAAATATAAGTAAAAATATATAAAAATGGTTCTTTTAAGTTATTTTAAGTTTCAGTTAAGCTTGCCTGTGACGGAGTGAGGAGTGGACACAAGGTATTTAAATAATTGCTACATCTGCGTCACGGTCATGGTTACATCATTTCACCAAAGTCTCTGAGAGCAGCAGAGGCATGCGTCCGGGCACTGCCAACCACGCCTCCTCCTTAGATCCGCCCCCAACATTCAAATCGACAAATTATAGTTCAACAACTACAACTAGGCATTTAAGGGAAGAAGGAGGTAAATTTAACTTCCACTGGAAATAGCTGGCCTTGAGACAGACTGACGACCTGTCCAGGATGTTTCTCCACCTTTCGCCCCATGAACGCTGGGATAGGCTTCCACCCCCCTAACCCCAGATACAATAAAGGGATAAGATAGATGGATGGATGGAAGGATGGATGGACGGACGGATACCGTATTTTATGGAGGCCTTTGACCCTCATTTCTGCATACGTCTCTTCCAAAGAGACTCTTTTATTTTTAATGTGTTGTTGAGGAACAGTTCTCCAGATCTTCCTGAAGGACAGTGTTGTTGTCTCTCATATTCAGTCCAGTCTCTGTACCTGAGCAGTTCTCCAGATCTTCCTGAAGGACAGTGTTGTTGTCTCTCATTTTCAGTCCAGTCTCTGTACCTGAGCAGTTTCAGAAGCAGTGTGGGATCATCTAAGAAGCCTGTGAAAAAGTTGTGCTACATTTCAGATACATTTTGGAAAATATGTATTCAAAACCAAATAAATAAAAATCTGTGCTAAAATAAAATCCCTGTAGAAGAAGTGTTAACTAGTTATATACTTAAATATATAATCCTGCTCTTTTTTATCCATTCTCCATGGATCATGAGATGAAATCAATGAAATTCAAGGTGGAGAGGTCATGTGGGGATTTATCAGGTTTAAAGTCATTTGGAGTCGTGTCTATGAAACCATGCATCATGAATCTCGCAGCTCTGAAGTGGGCAACTATGTGTTGCTTAGATACAAATACAAGCCTATTTAAACGCGTGTGTCACAGCACGCTGTTAAATCTGCGTGTATGGGCACAGCGTTTCCTTTTCACGGTGACGAGGGACGGAGAAATGCTGTTGCACCTGCAGCAGGACAGCGAAACGTGTCGGCTCTGGCTGGGCTCCAGCATTTATCCATACACGTACTGGTCCGACACCCTCATCCTCAAGAAACTTCCAGCATTAAGAAAATCATTTAAGACATCATCCGGTCCATCTGCGATTTGTGACAGCACTGCAAATGTCAGCAAAAGGTTTCTGGAACCCATTTTTTTTCCGGCTGTTGTTGCATTTTCGAGAAAAAAAGCCAGTGAATATCAAACAGCCCACTTTGCTTTCTGTGCTAAATGAATGGAACGTTGACAGAGATCTTAAAGAGCTCAGCTCCCACTGAGTTTGCTAATGAACAATCACCAGGGACTCCCTGATGGGTATTGTGTGGGGTCGGATCCTGACAGTAATGCGAATGCAGGATTTTTTTTCTCTTTACACCCCCTGAAGTCCTCGGCGAGTGTCTTAACCCTCCATTATATTTTTATATATTTACTAATCACGCGCCGGTCTCCATCCGCCCTGTTGTTTTACCACCCGATGCATCGCCCAGGCTGGGCCTTATTTTAGCACGTGGAGTTGGTCCGGCTCTGCCAGTCCAGGGTTCCAGTGAATAAAATAATCTATTTTACCTGCAGGAATGAATGAAATCAAATATGAATTATGACTTTTCAGAGTTTAGCCACATAAATCACTGATCGCATAAATAAAACGGCCATATTCACAGTGCAGACGTTGCGACCAGCACTCCAAAATAATGACTCGGAATAAAAACTTTTTTGTGGACAGCAACGACATATTGACCTCATAATTTAGAGCAACCCAATTAGCACACTGGCTGAATGCAGACTTTCCTAATGCTGGGTTAGGGGAGGTGGGAAAGGGGGAGGTGGGGAGGTGGGAAGGTGGGGGGGTTATTTGATGGAACTAAGCAATTGAAAATAAATTGGCTCGGCTCATTTTTCCAGACTGCCAACATTAACAGATTTAACCACAAGGTCAAACGTAGATTTTTTTAAACTCCTGTACATCTGCGCAGTCTGTCATGGTATGACCTCTCCGGCTGCCCTCCGGCCTGGACACACTCACCCAAGCTGAAAGCGTCCCCTCCGTTTTCACGGGCCGCTGGGCCGGCCGCTGATTGGAGGCGATGTACCGCGCCGCGGATTCTTGGAGATTGGGATCGATAGAGTAGGAATAAGAGCACTTTCAGTCATTACATGCACACACAAGGGAATCTGGGTCATAAATGTATGACCCAATCGGTCAGAGCTGCAAACACGATCAGGGATTTAACGTTTCACCTCCAGAGATGTTTGACTGATGTTGTCAAGACTTCTATTAACCCTTAGGATTTGTCCATTTACAGCTGTCATTTTGCTCCACTACGTAAATGTAAGTGGGCAAAGAATCGTATAGGGAGCCGGAATTAAGGTTGCTTTCATTTCGCAGTGACCGGGTTGAGTCTGCACTTTTCCACTATCGTATTCAAATGTTCTCTTTCCCAGAATGTCTCAGTTGGTTTAGCTATACATGAAAAAAAATGAATATCTGTGCAGATAGTTTGCATGAGAGTCCCAGTAACTAGTTAAGTGCGGCAAGGGGCAGCTATTTAAAGCACTCGGGAAGCAGTGATGGGGACGTTACCATGCTGAAGTGTACCTCAGAGCGACCTACTAGTCTGAGATTCGAGCCCATGACCTGCCTGTCCTGGGGCCTCGTCCCTAAACACAAGGCCACCGCCGCCCTAAAACCAACTTCTCCATGAAGCCACTCTGGACAACATGGTCTATTCATAAAGTCCCCCAGGTGTCGGAATTGCTGTTCTAGGAAAAAAAATGAATATCTGTGCAGATAGTTTGCATGAGAGTCCCAGTAACTAGTGAAGAAGCTTAAATGAGCAGCTGCCTGATCCCAACACTGTCCAAAGACATTCATATCGGAGTTTGCTTGCTGAAACATGCAGGCAGGATCACAAACCCTCAGGAATCCTGGATCAAGTGCTGGGGCAAGAAAGCATCCGTTAAATCAGTTAAAAATCCTTATTGCAGATTAAATGACTGTGTTAGCAGCATTTCTGCAAATTGCAGGAAGTTTATATATATATATATATATATATATATATATATATATATATATATATATATATATATATATATAACACATATATATATCAAATCCATCCATCCATTCTCCTCACTTGCTCCAAAGGTGAATTCGCGGGGCAGCAGCTTCAACAGGGATGCCCAGACCCTCTCCTCCCAGCCACTTCTTCCAGCTCCACTCGGGGCGAATCCCAAAGGCGTTTGGGCCGGCCGAAAGACATAGTCTCTCAAGCGTGTCCTGGAGTGCTTCCCCGAGGTCTCTTTCGGTGGGGCGTGCCGGAACACCTCTGCCAGGGCGTCAGGGCATCACAATCCCAGATGCCCGAGCCCTCATCTGAAAGCTCTCGATGCGGAGAAGCAGCGTGCTGAGCCCCTCCCGGATGACTGAGCTTCTCACTATCCTGAGAGTCCAGACACCCTGCGGAGGAAACTCATTTAAACCGCTTGTATTCGATCTGATTCTTCGGTCACTACCCACAGCTCGTGACCATAGGTGAAAGTGGGAGCGTGGGTCGACGACAAGTGACTTTCCTTTTGGCTCAGCTCCTTCTTCACCACCAATGGACCCGATGCAGAGCCCGCATCCTCGCAGGTGCTGCCCGATCCGCCACCTGTCGACCCCTCCGCCCCATTCTGCCCTCACTGCGTGACAGGTCCCAAGATATCAGCCTCCTCATGGGAGGCAGGATCTCTCCCAACCCCTGAGGGGCACTTCCACCCTTTCCGGCTGAGGACCATGGCCTCGGGTGGGTGCTGATTCTCATCAGCGCTTCACACTCGGCTGCAGGCCGATCAGTGAGCCTCAAGATCATGGCCTGATGAGGCCAACAGGACAACGTCATCTGCCAAAAGCAGTGACCCAATCCTGAGCCCACTAAACCGGACCCCCTCAACGCCCACCAGCTGCGCCTAGAAATCCTGTCCATAAAAGTTGCCAGACAGGATCGACAGGGCAGCCTGGCGGAGTCAGCTCTCCCAGGCCTGGGTTGACTTACTGCCGGCAATGTGGATAGCTCTGACACGGTCGTACCCAGGACCGGACAGCCCGCTAACAGGAATCTGACCATACTCGGAGTACCCCCCACAGGACTCCCAGGGGACACGGTCGAATGCCTTCTCCAAGTCCACACAAAAGCTTACATGCAGACTGGTTGGGCAAGCTCCCATCACCCTCAGGACCCTGCCAGGGTGTGGAGCTCAGTCCTGTTCGCGACCTGGGCGAAAGCCACACTGCTCCTCCTGTGAATCCGGTTGACTATCCAATGGACCCTCACTCCAGGACCTGAATAGACTTTCCCGGGAGGCTGAGAAGTGTGATCCTCTATGGTTGGAACACACCCTCCTGGTCCTTTTTTTAAGGGGACCACCACCCGGTTGCCAATCAGGCACCGTCCCGATGTCCATGCGATGTTGCAGAGGCGTGTCAGCCATGACAGTCCTACAGCACATCAGGGCCTTGAGGAACTCCGGGCGGATCTCATTCACCCCCGGAGCCCTGCCACCGAGGAGCTTTTTGACCACCTCGGCAGCCTCAGCCCCAGAGATGGAAGAGTCCACCTCTATGTCCCCAGGCTCTGCTTCCTCATCAGAAGGCATGTTGGTGGAATTGGAAGTCCTTTAGTATTCACACCGACTCACAGCGTCGGTGAGGTCAGCAGCACACCATCTCTATACGACTCATGTTGACCGTGCTGCTTTCCCTTCTAGAGAGCGGATGGTGGACAAGTTCCTCGACACCCCGTCTGAAGTCTTTTCTCTCCATGGCCTCTAAACTCCTCCCACGCCCGGTTTTTGCCTCAGCGGCACAAAGCTGCATTCGCGCTGCTGGCCTGCGGTACCTATCAGCTGCCTCCAGAGCCCCACTGGCCAAAAGGCCGGTGGAACTCCATCTTCAGCGATGGCCTCCTCGCCCGGTGTCTGTAGCGAGTTCCGGGTTACCACGCGACGAGCACACCAGAAACACCTCGGCCTGACTCCGGTCAACCGCCTCGACAAGTGGAGGCAGAACATAGTCATTAGGACTCAATGTCCCCACCTCCCAGATGGTTAAAGCTTTGCTGGAGGGTGGGAGGTTGAAATACCGTCTGACAGAGGACTCTGCCAGACGTTCCCAAGCAGACCTCACAATACGTTTGGGTCTACCAGGCCTGACCGGCATCCTCCCCCACCAACGAAGCCAACTCACCACCAGGTGATGATCAGCTGACAGCTCCGCCCCTCTCGCATGCAGTGTCCAGACGTAGTGGCGCAAGTCTGATGACCACGACTACAAAGTCGATCATCGAACTGCGTTACAGGGTGTCTGGTTGTAGATGCACATGTGGACATCCTTATGCCCCTGAAACATAGTGTTAGTTGTGGAAAAATCCGTGACAAGCACAAAAGTCAATAACAAATACCACTCTGGTTCAGATCGGAGGCCATTCATCAGTGCCCTTCAGGTCTCCTGTCTGTTACCCGTGAGCCAGAGTCCCCAGCGACGATGGAGTCCCTGGCGAGGCGGCTCTCAGCGCCCACTCAGAGGCCCCAGAAGAATTGGGTAGTCAGACTGCTGTTGTGTGCCAGCGCCTGGCTGCCTGAGACCCGTCCCCACGACCAGAAGGCGGAGAGGATGCCCACTCATCACTGTGGTGTAACCCAATGTACCAGGCGGTGAGGCAATAAGTATGCCCACCTGCTGTGCCTCTCCTGATGTGCAACTCCAGAGTAGAAGAGGTCAGCCCCTCTCAGGGGCTGGATTCAGGTCAAGCTGTGCGTCGAGGTGAGTCCAACTATATCTGGCCGAACTACTCAACCTGCGCGCACTAAGCAAACTCCCTTCCCCACCAGAAGAGTGACATTCACGTCCTAGAGCCAACTTCTGCAGCCGAGATCGGATCGCCAGGCTCCGTCTTCTACCGCCCAACTCTGCACCCGACCTCTTTGGCTCCTCTACAGGTGGTGAGCCCAGGAAGCCCCGTTGCCCTCTTCGGAGCTGTACCGGCAGACTATGGTGAAGGCCAAACCACCAGCGCTCGCCATGGGACTAACACCTCAGGCTGGCTCCAGGGAAGGCCCAGACCACGTCCGAGGCGAGAAGCTTTGTCCAAAGTCTCTCATCATAGAGGTCTGACACTCTTTTGTCTCTTCCTCACCACCTCAGGACCTGTTGCCTTGATTTGCTACCATGGTATAAGCCCCAACAACTATAGCTCCCAGGATCATTGGGACACATGAAGCCCCTCCACCACGTAAGGTGGCCTGAACCGCTCTTTGTCTCTTCCCTCACCTAGGACCTGTTTGCCTTGGGTGCCCCTACCACGGGCATAAAGCCCCCGACAACATAGCTCCCAGGATCATTGGGACACGCAAACCCCTCCACCACGATAAGGTGGCGGTTCGAGGAGGGGATATATATATATAAATATATATATATAAATATATATATATATATATATATATAAAACATGCAAATGATCCGAGGTCTATTTGCACTGAATGAGCCCTCAGGTTATTGAGAAAGAGTCATTAATTTCCTAAAAATATGCCCTCTTTACAGCAATTACTGATATAATAATCTCAGAGGATCTGTGGCGTATCAGCACTGCAACAAATACGACCATTCGGGGGATTTTTCATTAAAGGGCAATTAATAAATATGTGCTGATTAGCATATGTAATAACGGCCAGCTCGGAAAGCCAGAGCAGAGCCGTTAATGAGAGTTAATGAGTGAGGTGACGCAGAACTGATTTACATATGAAGCTCCCAAGCAGTTCACACTCCTTACACACACTTTACACTATCCACACCTCTTACGTACACTTTACACACAGTTCGCACTCCTTACTCACACTTTACACACGGTTCATGCTCCTTAGACACACTTTACACACAATTCACACTCCTTACAGGCTCTTCACACACTCCTTATGCATAGTTAAGACTACATGCACACTATTAACGCAGAGTTTACACTTCTTTTGCTCACTTAACACATTGTTCACACTCCAAACACAGACTCCTTCTACATGGTTTACACTTTTTGCACTCTTTATACATGGTTCTTACTCTTGTACACTGAGTTTAAACTCTTTGCAAACTCCTTATACATTTTTAACTACTTGCACACTAAGCATGTGGTCCACACGCCCTCCACATTCTTTACACACAATTCACACTCCTTACACTTTCTTTACACACAGTTCTATGTGCACACTCTTAACACATTGTTCACACTTCTTGTACAGTTCACAACATTTACGTGTTATTTACATGTGGCGCACATTCCTTACAAACAGTTTATGCTTTGTATGGCCCACTACACACGGCTAACACTCTTTTCACACGCAGTTCTCACTCCTTACACACTCCTCATACAATCCCCGCTTCTTGTAAACTCTTGTAAGGTGCATGATGGGAGTGTGTGAGTGTGAAATGTGTAGGTGCTGCTCACACGCACAACTCACACTCCTTAAACACTCCTCCACCAGAGGTTTGGTGCCTGCGTGTTCAAAGTGTGCGTGTGAGTGTGCGCTGAATTGAGCACAATGGACTGGCCTTGTTTCCTGCGGGTGTGCTGCATGCTCTGGCGTCAGATGCGCTCACTGCCAGCAATGACCAAATCTGGAATGACAAGTGGGCAACAAAGAGCAACACGAGGCAAACGCATTATCTCTCCCCGAACACAGCAATATCTTTATGCACGCTGAGCATTACAGGCCTGCGAGACGAGCTAATGCCTTTATGCATGGTGCCACTGTATATCTAACCCAACATGGCAAAATATCCCTTCAGCATGAAATGAGCCATCCATCTCAGTAGCTGCAGCACTTCTGTCGTTCAGTTAAGACTTGAGTGAAGAAGGGGAGGGGAAAAAAGAAAGAGAAATGTGCTTGGAACTTGGAAGTCCAGTGATCAGTGCCTTTTTGGAGGCAATTCTTTAAATGAGCAAGAGATTACAGACCGCATGGTGATTAAGCTCATTTGAAGTGTAGAGGAACCGTCTGGGCATTTTCGCAGGACCCGCCGTTTAATTAATCCCGTAATGCTGCGGGGAGGGAGGAATACGCGCTCTTACACATATCAGCATTTCAGTGATGGGGGAAAAAGGCAAGGGAAGGAGGGATGGAAGGAGGAGAGGGGAAAATATCAGCGGTGGCTGTATTAAAGGCAGCCGTGGCGAGGTTGAAGCAGAGCATGATGCCTACAGGGAAATTAGCAGTGAGTGCACGCTGCTGAATGCACCACTGTGTCTTGGGGGGGAGGGGGGGGGCTGAAATTATGAAGTGTTCCCCTTTTTATCATCCTCTCTTGCTCTTGTCAGGGACTTTTCCCTGGAAACAGCGCTCATGGTGCTTGCATTGATAGCGGGGAAAGCTCTGGAGGCGGCCATGTGTGTGTGTATGTATGGGGCTGCCTGTGCAAACTGATCCCCAATCAGGTGTCCGTCTGGCAGCCCTGAGCGCTTGCTATTATAAATTAATGAGCAAATATGTTCCCAAGGCTGTCCATGAGCGCAGTCCTGTGCCCGAGGAAGAATCCCTCAGCCTTTGTTTCATTCAATTAGGCAGGAGATGATGTACACATTCAGGAGAAAGAAAAGAATAATGTGAATTTGTACGCTCTCATGTAAAGGTCAGTGGTCAAATGGACTGGAGCTTTCACTGTGAGCATGTTTGGAGTTTTTACTGAAGTGCTTTTGTGTGTGTGTGTGTGTGTGTGTGTGTGTGTGTGTAGGAGGCCAGCTGTCCTCTGCCCACACACTCTCCACAGCATTTATTTACTCATGTGTCATGTGTCAGTGGACTGGAAAGTCACACTGCACCACTGAATACCTTCAGCTGCTAGTTAGTGCATGTGATTTGGGTCAGAGCCATTACAATACATGATGATTTGTGTGTGTGTGTGTGTGTGTGTGTGTGTGTGTGTGTGTGTGTGTGTGCGTGCAACAGACAAACATAACTGGGGTTACTGAGGTTCTCCTTAAGCAGCATGAGCTTTGAAAACCTGACATTCTGTTGGTGTAAATGAAAAAGCATATCATGCGCACTATCCATCCATCCATCCATCCATCCATCTTCTGAGCTGATCGTCTTTACCAGGGTCTCAGAGGAGCCTAAACCCAACACTCACAGGGTGAATGGTGGAGAAACACCCTAAACAGGTTGCCAGTCTATCTCACTCTTCTTCTTTTTCTTTCGGCTGCTCCCGTTTAGGGGTCGCCACAGCCGATCAACTGTCTCCATTTCTTCCTGTCCTCTGCATCTTCCTGCTTTGCCAGTCTCTCACTACTGCCACTTAATTCCAGTAACATTTAACTACATACAGTTCATTTAGCGCCAATTATAAAGATCAGAAGCTAGGAAAACTGAGGCACCTAGTAAGTTGCTTGCCTTGACTTATCTTTGGAGGCTGCCTCTGGTCTTGCAACATTGTCTCGTGAGGAGAATTGCAACTTGATGTCCTGTGGGTGTAAAGACTAGAAGATCTTTTTAAAACAGTCAAACCTTTTTCTCAATTTCCCAAAAATATTCTCATTTTGGATGAGTGG
Source organism: Hepsetus odoe (assembly GCA_017165825.1). Taxonomy (NCBI): domain Eukaryota; kingdom Metazoa; phylum Chordata; class Actinopteri; order Characiformes; family Hepsetidae; genus Hepsetus; species Hepsetus odoe. Next base: position 3,139,307 of record CM029389.1, read on the forward strand.
ATTTAACTTGAGGCTCAATTCCCCCTGTAGCTACCTCCAATTAAGAATCAACAAAAAGGCCTACTGCTCACGAGCGCCCCCTAGGTCTAGCTACTGATTTGAAGTCTGAAGCCCAGCCTGGTGGTCATTCCCTGATGTTCTTGTTAAGAGATCACATCTGGATCCTTGTGGCTACTTCGGAGGCAGAAAATAAAACTGACTCATTTGTTCCAGGAGTCTCTGCCATCCACCCTCAGCAGCTCTCTGAAACGCAACCTGACTGGATAGCACGCTCTCTGCTTTTTTTTTTTTCCTCCCAAAAACATGTTTTGTCTTCTGTAAGTGTTTTGCTGAAATGAAGAAGATGCGGGCGGCAGAAATCATAGTGCCTTCTGTAGCGTGTCAGGGAGGGTCTTTCAGGAGCAGCCGTGTGTTTCCCCTTGATAAATGGTGGAAAGTGTTGGACGGGGGGGTGAAACATGTTATTTTTTGCTAGATATGATTTTTCCTGCCTGCTGGTTTCTGCTGATGTCATCAAAACAAAGAAAACGTTTTAAAGGTGGGACAAAGTCTTTAACCATGATGAAAGATAAAATTAAAAAAATAGAAATAAAAAAAAAGTCAAACAGGTTGAACTGTGTGTTAAATTTAATTGAATAAAATGAGTTTCAGGTCAACTTGATATGCAATTTGCTCGTTTTAATCACCAGCAAATTGCTGGCGAGTGATCTGTTTGCGCAACTTGGCCGATAACAGTGTTTAGGCCTTGCGTTTGTGTTTTTTTTTTTTTTTTGCATTTTGTGTAGATCATAAATCTGTTAAAGTTTTCATCCTAAAGCTTAAGTGATGCATAAAATGAAACTGCCTTCAAATGTAAAGCAATGGAAATCTGGTGGAAATTCCAATTATAGTCATTTGTGGGGTGTGCGTGTGTGTGTGTGTGTGTGTGTGTGTGTGTGTGTGTGTGTGTGTGTGTGTGTGTGTGTGCCCATGTGTGGGAGTCCAGCCCCTTGCGAAACAAGTGTGAGTTCATTCCCGCTGTGCTTCCCAAAGCAAGCCGGGGCTTGTTAAATTATTAAACCACAGGAGTTTAGCTCTGGAGCAGCTTGAGTGGGTTTTGGGGGACACTGAGAGAGCGTGGTGGTCCATCTGGGGCTGCACACGATCCTGAGACGACCTTTCATCCAAAAGCGGCCCTGCAACAGACCCTGCACAGATAATTAGGCTTATGCTCCTTAAACATTTAATTATAGCCGCTAGGATGCTTAGCATGTTTAATGCAGCCAGGATTTGTCGAAGATTATGGAGATTACACCATAAAAGACTGGAGACCGTCCCCTTTCTGTGCAAAAAAGCTCCTTTTTAGGGGGTCCCTCCGGACGGAGGCATCGGTCCTTACGCTCTAGATGAAAACGTGCATGTCATTTCGCGGCTTTCATCATAAACAGGCCTTAAATTTCAAAAAATACATACAAAAAAACAGATGACATATGTTTCCAAAAAATATTAAAGGCACCGGATAAATAATAGACCAGATGGAATTCCACAGCTTCTGTTCGGAGAAAAATGTGAATAACATCATGTCTACAGCAGCTTATACGGGCTGGCAAATTAATTTTGCTTTAATAATTTAATATGCTTTAATACAGACAGATCCTATTAGCCAGAAATAGGGCTCAGGTGAAGGAAGCAGGACATAAAAGTGTATTGTTTCAGCATAAGGGAGAGGGCAGTAAGCAAAAGGACCCAAAACAAGCTGAATCGGCACAAATTAGTGGGACGGGCACTTTTGGGACATTAAGGGACCGCCCTCTTCAGGGGAGAACAAATTCTGACTTGGCATTTGACCCAAGATGTTAACCTCACAGAAATAAAGCCTGGGTGGTCTACAGGTGAGTGACAGGGACTTTTAAATGAATATCTAAACAAATGATGAGTTTTGAACCATGTCCCCTACCTCAGCAGTCATCGAGCAAAAGTAGAGGCACACTAATTGTGGTCATACACCCCTTCTGTCTTGCCATTAGTCAGTTGTTTCCTCTCCTTTTATGCTTTCCTAATCTGTTATTTTACTTATTAGATCTTTTTGTCCTCTGCTCATCACCCTCACACACCATGCAGCAGGGGGCAGCTATTTAAAGCCTCCAGGGAGCAGTGATGGTGCGGTACCTTGCTCAAGGGTTCATCAGGGCAACCAACTGGTCAGGGATTCAAACCCACGACTTTCTGATGCTGGGGTCTCATTCGTAAACACTAAGCCACTGCTGTTTTTCTTGAAATATCACCGGGTCCTCTGAATTTGGAGGCCGGTAAGGAGTTAATATATGAACACTGCCACGTGTGAACTGCTGGTGAGACAGATTTACTGAGCGGAAACATTATTTAGCTTGCAACATGTGTTTCAGGAATAACCTCGTAATTCAGAGGATTGATCCAGTAACACATGGGAGAATAAAACGAGAGTTGGGGTGAAATGGGTCTCTGGAAACACTAACAAGGAAAAGTTTGAGTATGAAGTGATTACCTCCTCATGAAAAAGAATCAATATGGTTTGTGAACTGATTTTCTACTGGTTGTAAATCTGCTGCTCAGGGATAGACCAGAGTGATAGACCTGCAGAAATGACATCTAAAGAGAGCCGAGCGGGTGGTGGTGGTGGTGGTCTAGTGGTGGGATGGACCTATGGCTCAAGAGGTCAGGACATGGAAGTCGCTCTGGATAAGAGAGTCTGCTAAGTGCCGCAAATGTAAATGAGCTTCACCTAGAAGCTCTCTGAATGCAGGTTGCTCAATAATCCTCTCAGCTACAGAACCTGTAATGCGTGTAAAGATGCCCCGTTGTGGCTTCGGGATGATTTTATTTCAGAAATTGTTTTTGTCTCTCATTTTCAGTACATTTACAGTCTGAACCTTCAAACTGAACAAAGCGTCTAACTTAAAACCTGAAGCAGTGAAGAAACAGGGCAGCGGTGGCCTAGTGGTTAGGGCGTTAGGCGCATGATCGGAGGATCGAGGTTCGAACCCCTTCCCAATAGGTTGAGGTACCCTGAGGTACCCTTGAGCAAGGTACCGTCCCAGTCACTGTTCCCCGGGCGCTTTCAATAGTTACCCACTGCTGCACGGGTTTGAGTGTGCATGGGTAAAATGCAGAGGTCCAATTTCGCTGTGGTTCACCATCTGCTGTGCTATGACCTCGCAATGACTAGGGTTGTCACTTTCACTTTCAACAGGTGCTGATGATATCAGATGATTCGTTTACTGCTGATGCTGAACGATGAGTGGTCGGTACTCCTTTATCTAGTACCTTGCAACTCTAAAGACTTTGAAGCCATAGTTAAGTTTGACAAATATTTGTATTTTTGCAAGATGGGTGCATCAAGATTTTACACATAAGAGCACCTCCCCATCAAATTTCAAATCAAACTAAAAGATAACAGACGATCAGAACAATAGGCCGCAGTTATGTCCACTAAACGAGGACGATGTTAAGCTTGTGCATGCTGGGAAAATCTTATACTGACCACTGTAGGAACAATATATCCAAAAGAAGCACGACATTCACGTCTACCTACAGGACTAAGGCGGATAATTGGATAATGCAGGATGGCAAGCATCACTTGGCAACACACCGTGGGCAGTCAGCACTCATTTCTGCCTCAATCTATCTGCTTCTGGACAGGCCATCTCTCTCCCATCGCTAACATGGCTAAAAAAACACAATGCTCGCATGCCCTACTTACTTCCTCCCCATGTTCTCCACTGCATGTAATAAGTAGTGATGTCTTGTCTTCTTAAGGGAGCATCATGCCTCTTGGTCAGGTTCTGCTCTCCACTCCTCAGCTCAGGCTGGAGGCAGTTGGGGGTTTAAGATCAGCCTTGGTTTCCCATGAAGACAAAAAGAAAAGACGTTTTTTGAAATAAACTAAACTGGCAAAGAGTGTGGACAAAGAAAAAGACCGACGCCCCCCAGGGCAGTTATTGCTAGTCATACAAGATCCAAGGCTCCCAGCAGATCATTGTCCAGAACATCAAACTGCCTCCACCTTCTTGCCGTGTTTCTTTAGTGCACCCAGCCATCCACCTGATGTAAAAGAAAATGTGATTTGTCAGATCAGAAGTCCTTCTTCCACTGCTTCCTGGTCCAGTTCTGACGATCATGTACCCAGCGTTGGCACTTTCACTGTACAAGTGTCAGCATGGGACCTACACAGGCCCATGAACATTAATACGCGATGAATGGTGCGCTCGTCCTGTGGTCGATTCGGTTTCAGCACAGTTTCCTTAATGCATGCTGGGTATTGTTGCGAAAGAACATTAGCAAACAAAAAACTACATTTACATTTACGGCTCTTATCCAGCTCTTATCTTATTACGGCTCTTATACATTTACGCTCTTATCCAGAGCGACTTACATGTCCTGATTACAGGGACAGTCCCCCTGGAGCAACTCAGGGTTAAGGGTCTTGCTCAGGGACCCAGTGATGGTAGTGCTAGAGGTGGGATTCGAACCGGGGACCTCTTGAGCCATAGGTCCATAGGCAAGTACCCACCACTAGACCACCGCCACCCTTACATGGTGGTTGGGCGACATGATGTGCTACAGGAAACCATCAAGGAAAATAACAGGTGAGGAGTGTACACCTCTTTCAGAATCACAAAATCTGACATTGATGGCTTTAATTAGAAATTTCCATCAGGATCAATAAAGAGTTTCTGAATAATTTGTGGGGTTGTTTGGCTAAAATAAACATTTTTGTACAGCGACAGGCCTCTACTTACACCTTTGCCAACAATGTGATTGGCTCTTTCGATTAAACGGAGGCTTACTAACCCTAATACTAACTCAAGCACTATTTCAAGCGTTTTGATCCCTTTTATATTTCAGCTGGCGATGCGTCTCCTCCGATCATGTGTTTGGTGACGCTGGTGTGGTTCCAACACGGGACAAGCCAGCTGTCATAAATGCGAGTTAACAGTAAGACTAAACAGTGGCAGCCAAGGCCTGGAGACAGGGGCCATTCTTACTGGCTGACAAGGTCAATGCAGAAAGTGACCTCTGCTAAGTCAATCAAATGGCTCTGCCACAGACAGATGAGTGGATTAGCGTGGCTGAGCCAACGCGGCCGGCCGCTCACAGTGGTAAATAGCCTTGCCCTACACGGAGTAAATAGCCGCATCCTTCGAGATGACATTGAACAGATATGACGAGGGGAAGGAGTGTGCGCTGAATTTTACTGAGTCCACGGCGGAACAGGGTTATTATGACTACTGCTAATGCTTCCATTGTAAAAGATGACATTAAGCTGCAAAAATGAGATGTTATCTGCTTGAACAGATATACATTTCCTTATTAACAAAGAACAAAAACCCAGCCTTTAGATGATACAAATAAAAGGTTCTTCATTGTGAAGACAAACCCCAGAGAGAGGGAAACAAGTCGTTTCCAGTGCCCGATACTAAACCCGTCTCTGGGATATATTAGAACAATCCTAAAAGCCTTCAGAATAAGGTCATAATAAACATTCAAGTTTGATGATGTGGTGAAAAGCAGATTTTTTAAGAATGGGCACCGGAGATGCTTAACCCAGTGAGATCTGAGAGAACAGGCTCTTTATCTGAGGAGAATGTGTTCATCAATAAAAAAGCGAATAGATATTTTTGGATAGTCGTTTGAGAATAAACAGGAAAAGAGATTTTCTGATATAGGACACCAGATATAAGAGTGACGAGTGTGAGCAGAGCTTCGTTTCAAAGATGATTAATTATGGAAAATACGTTTAGACGTGAGGAGGTGTGAACGGACCGGTCACGCTGAAATAAACAGGTTTCTGATAACTGACATTTTTTTATTTACTGACATTTCACTGTTTAAGAAAAGGGCTCTCTCGGCGAAAAGGTCCTGGGTTCGATTCCCAGGCGGGACGGTCCGGGTCCTTTCCGTGGGGAGTTTGTGAGTTCTCCACGTGTCTGCGTGTCTGAGTGAGAGCATTTAAAATATTTCATACAAAGATCTGAACATTGTCATTTCGGGGTGATTTCAGAGTGAAATTACACCCTGCTGTCCTTTGAAGGACGTCTGGAGCGTCTGTCTGTGCTGAAAGTGAACTGAATCTCACTCCATATTAATAGAATTAAAGACTATTAAAGCCTCGAACTTCAACACCAATAAAAATAATCCACTGAAAATAATCAACATTAACTTCACCGCTTCACTTTCATCACCGTCTCTACTAGTTCTCCATCACCGACACACACTCAACACTCCCTGAACTCCACCGTCCACTCTCCCTGTCCTCTCTCTCACTCTCCTTCACTCCGTCCTGCACCGATGGACACACAGAGGGACTTTGTCGGTCTTTTCTGTGTGTTTGTTCATTTTTATTTTTGAAACAGGTCTCAGTGTTGGGATGGTGAAAGTTCTTATGGGATTCAGTTTGGACTGCTTTATGTTTGACGCCAATCAAAAAGAGCTCATTTACATATGCAGCTCAAAGGCACAATCTTATTCTTTTTCTTTCGGCTGCGCCTGTTTGGGGATCAATCGCCTCCATTTCTTCCGGTCCTCTGCATCTTCCTGCTTCAACCCGACCACCTGCATGTCCTCTCTCACCACGTCCATACTCTTTGGTCTTCCTCTTCTCCATCTTCAACATCCTCCTCCTGATATAATCCTCGTCTCTCCTCTGGACATGTCCAAACTAACGCAACCTTGCTTCTCTAACTTTGTCTCCAAAACGTCCAACCTGAGCCGTCCCTCTAATACACTCATTTTTTCTTCACCTCTCCTCCACACTCGCCATTTCTCTGAACTGTTGATCCCAAGTATTTAAACACCTTTGCCACCTCTACTCCCTGCATCCTAACCACTCCACTTTCCTCCCTTTCATTCACACTCATGTATTCTGTCTTTGTCCTACTCACTTCCCTTCCTCTCCTCTCTAGAGCAGATCTCCATCTCTCCAGTTCAGCTTAAAGACGCAATCCCAGCAGTGAAATGTTAATGAAGTATAAAGAAAGTGGAAAACAGAAAAAGGTCTTTTTTCCTCATAAAGCTGTATAAATATCACATGTGGATGATGTTAATTACAAGAAAAATTTTAGATATGGGTCCTTTAATGATAATCTGCCACGAGGCATCCCACAGCTTTAAGCGGTGTCACTACCGCGCTGTTGGTTTCCTCTAATTTATACCTCAGAAGATGAATAAAGAGCTAAAATAAAACAGCTCCAGTACCTGTAACACACACACACACACACACACACTTATATACACACACTGTACCTGCTCTTGATCGATGCTGCGAGGCAGCTCTGTGAAAAGCTGGTGTTATTTTTGACGTGGGGCTATTTTTAACTCTGGCAGTCTGCTCCTGTCCTGCTGTTCTTACACTGCAGTGTGTTTTTGATACTCAATAATTCAGCAAGAGCTGTGTGTGTGTGTGTGTGTGTGTGTGTGTGTGTGTGTGTGTCACAGTGTTTCTGTACAAAAAAAAAAAATCAGCTACGGCCACAGAGCTGTATCAAGGTAAACCTGCAGCAACACACTCACAACCTCCGCAGTGGCTCCTTCATGTGCCAAACAGACGTCGTGGAACGCTCCAGAAAAAGCCTCTCACGGACGTCCGGCCGTGCACTCCCACACACCCATCTGTACTGGAGGTGATTCTTACACATGCACACATACTGGGAGCACAGAACTGCTTTCACAGCACCCAATACTGGATCACCTCACACACAAACTCCTAAAACACATGCAGAACACATGTGCTCGGCTCACGCTCACCCTCTCACACCGGCAGTCACATTTCACACAAAAACACAACCGCTGAAGCCAGCGAGCCTCAGGAATGTGACCCTGACATGGACTGGAATGTGTTTCTGCTCCAAAACAGTGTTGTGCAAGAAAAATCCAGCACATTATAGCAGAGCAGCGTAATTCACTTCCAGCAGAATCACGGTGGCCCAAAAACACATTATTTCACAGCACAGTCTGCAGGATGGACAAGCTGTGCAGAGCAGCGACACAAAACTCTTCCTTCAGTTACAAACAGAGAAGTATGAGGGAGAGAGAAAGGAAACAAACACACACACTCACACACACACACACACACTCACAAAGAAGATATCAAGCTTTGAACAAATGAAGAAAACCATCGCCCTCCAGAGTGTCATTAGGCAAAAATTTTGATCATGGACAATTTAAAGTAAGCTATGAAAAGTAAGCTTGTCCAACCTAGCAACAGTTGCTAGGAAACATAACCGCAGGAATAGCATGGTTAATTCAGTTAAAGAAGGAACAACAACAAAAAAAACAGCAATCTGGACACACACACGCACACACACACACAAAAGAACAAGGGGCGCTCACTTCCTCCGAGTTTCCCCTCCTTAAACAGACCGATAAAAGCTCTTCCCTTTGAGGAAGAAGAAAAAGCCACCAGCTCTGTGTCAGACAGGAGGCCCACTGGCCAAAACCACTTCTGCTTTCAGCTGAGTGTGTTCGCCACGTAAAGTCCTAAAAATAAATCCTAATAAGAGACAAATTCAAGGCTTTATCTACCTGGTCAACAGTTGGTGTTCAGTGAAGGCTCAGTTTCAATCTTTAGTTGTTAGCTGTAATGATTTACTGTTGAGAATTGGTGTTCAGGTGTAGGGGGTTGGGGTGTAAAGGTGTTCGGGTTTAAAGGTGTTCGGGTGTAGGGGGTTGGGGCGTAAAGATGTTCGGGTGTAGGGGGTTGGGGTGTAAAGATGTTCAGGTGTAGGGGGTTGGGGTGTAAAGGTGTTCAGGTGTAGGGGTTGGGGTGTAAAGGTGTTCAGGTGTAGGGGTTGGGTGTAAAGGTGTACATTGAAAAAAAAAGAAGTTCAGAATAAGATATTCTGAAATGAATAATATTATTTCCATTTTAAGAACCCAACGTCGTGTTTGCTGATCTTAAGGCTCCATTAGGAGGGTGATCTATCAGACTTTCATTAATGGATGAACCTGCCGATCCATTAAGAGCTTTAAAAACCAGTAACAGAATTAAAATCTATTCTAAGTAAGCCAGAAGCTAAATCGGGTGATGTATGTTGTTCCTTTATCCGTACGTGTCAATACCCCGCCTGCAGTGGTCAGCACAAGCCCACAAGAGGTCAAGTACCAACCAAATGAACTATTTGTCTTCTTCCAAGATGCAAATGACCTGGTCCACCTGTGTGAAAGCACTCACCACACACTGAAGCTCTGCAGCTGCTGTGATGAACATGGAGGTATCTGCCAGGAGTGACCCCTGACCCGGCCTAGGTCTGACCCCTGTAAAAGACTGAGAGCAAGGAGGGGAACAAAGAGGGAAGCAGGTGAGTGGCACCTTTGTGAAAGCCTGCAGTATAGCAGCCTGATCCACACACACTCTCCTCACACACTGGCCTTTAGCCTGGCAATAGCTGGGTGTTAAGGAGTCACTCCAAACGCTGCAGGAGTATCTGCTGATGCAGTTTGGGTGTGGCCATTGTAAATATATTTTTCATAATGCAAGGTGAATGTGGATTTAAACATTTATAGTCATTTTTACCAAATGTCCTTCCCATCTAGAACTGATTTTTTTTTTTACTGTGGCTGCTACAGTCAGAAATCAATCTGGGCAAGGCATTCATTTTTGTGACATCACAAAGTTGCCTAGAACCAACTCTCATTTCTGTACAAAATCTGTTCTTGTATTTTTAGTATAATGTTGAGGAGCAGTTCTCCAGATCTTCCTGAAGGACAGTGTTATTGTCTCTCATTTTCAGCACAGTCTCTGTACCTGAGCAGTTTCAGAAGCAGTGTGGGATCATCTCCACAAAGAATGGGAAACAAAAGGCAGTGACCTCCAAAGAAGAGCTTTGGAATGTCCTACAAGAAGCCCAGAGAACTGTTCCTGAAGACGACTTAAAGAAAGCAAGAAAGCACATCCAACAGAGTTCAGGCTGTGCAGAAGAATAATGGTGGTCACACCAAATATGGATTTTAAAAGGTTTAGAAAACTGCAGACTGTTGCCTCATCGTCCTACAAAATATACAGAAATGAGTGATGTCTGTGTGTAAACATTGTTTTTGAAGCAAGATGTTTGTACTACAAAGGTTTTGTTTAATTTCATAATTATAGTTTTTTTTTTTATTATAGGTTTTAAAACCCTTTAGTTATGAAAGCAACATAAACCTACTCAACAGTAAGGACACTGTGACTGGCACAGGGGTGCATTTATAGTGCCAGTGCTTCTGTGTGTCAGGTTGCCGGCCATATGACGAAATATTAATAGGGCAACACACAGCACACACACACACACACACACAGAGAGAGAGAGAGAGAGAGAGAGAGAAGATACTGCAATTGAAATCATCCATATTTAAATCACGCTGAGGATTTTATCATCTTTTTTCCAACAAATTCAAATAAGCTGTAATTGTGTTTTTGGGGAAAAAGGAGGCGCGAGGCTATGCAGCATCTTAATGCCACATTTAGTTAATGGTTGCACAAATATTACCTTTCTTTCTGGAAAACAGAGAGAGGGGGGGGGGGAGAAAGAGAGAGGAAAGGAGAGAGTGAGAGAGAGAGGGGTGGAGAGAGAGAGAGAGCGCGAGAGAGAGAGAGAGAGAGAGAGAAGGAGAGAGGAGAAAGAGAGAGGGAGAGGAGAGAGAGAGGGAGAGAGAGAGAGAGAGAAGAGGAGAGAGAGAGAGAGAGAGGGGGAGAGAGCGAGAGGGAGAGAGAGAGAGAGGAGAGAGCGCGAGCAAGAGAGAGCGAGAGAGGGAGATACCCAAATGTGTAGTAGCGGTGGGGTGAGATTTCTTTCCTGGAGAGGCTAATTATAGGCTCCAGAAAGCAGAATCTCAGGAGAGAAGGATAAAGGATATGGATAGAGTGTGATGAGCCTGGAGGGACTCCCCTGTGCAGGCATCATGTGATCTAAAGAGACAGACAGAGAGACAGTCAGACAGACAGACAGACAGGCAGAAGTAGACAGGCAGGCAGACAGACAGACAGACAGACAGACAGAAAGAGTGGAAGGCAGGCAGGAAAACAGAAAGAGAGGGAGACAGGCAGGCAGGCAGGCATAGTGTATAGTTTAATCTTTGGTGTGTAATGTAATGTTTGGTAGTGTATAGTTTAATCTTTAGTAGTGTATAATGTAATGTTTGATAAGTGTATAGTTTAATCTTTGGTAGTGTATAATGTAATGTTTGGTAGTGTATAATGTAATGTTTGGAAGTGTATATTTAAAGAATCTTTGGTAGTGTGTAATGTAATGTTTGGTAGTGTATAGTTTAATGTTTGGTAGTGTATAATGTGATGTTTGGTAGTGTATAGTTTAATCTTTGGTAGTATAATGTAATGTTTGGTAGTGTATAGTTTAATGTTGGTAGTGTGTATAATGTTTGGTAGTGTATAGTTTAATCTTTAGTAGTGTGTAATGTAATGTTGGTAGTGTATACTTAATGTTTGGTAGTATAGTTTAATCTTTGGTAGTGTGTAATGTAATGTTTGGTAGGGTATAGTTTAATGTTTGGTAGTGTATAGTTTAATCTTTAGTAGTGTATAATGTAATGTTTGATAAGTGTATAGTTTAATCTTTGGTAGTGTATAATGTGTTTGGTAGTGTATAATGTAATGTTTGGTAGTGTATAGTTTAATCTTTGGTAGTGTGTAATGTAATGTTTGGTAGTGTATAGTTTAATGTCGGTAGCGTATAAATGGATGCTTCAGAGCGATAGTTTATCCTTGGTAGTGTATAATGTAATGTCGGTAGTGTATAGTTTAATGCTTGTGCAGTGTATAACGTAATGTTTGGTGCGTATAGTTTAATCTTAGTAGTGCGTAATGTAAATGTCGCAGTGTATAATGCAATGTTTGGTATGTATAGCTTAATCTTTGGTAGTGTGTAATGTAACGTTTGGTAGCGATAGTTTAATGCTCTGGTATGTATAGTTTAACTTGTGCAGTATAATGTAAATGTTTGAGAGTGGTAATGTAACGTCTGGTAGCGTATATTTAATCTTAGTAGCATAATGTAATGTTTGGTAGTGATAATGCAATGTTTGGTAGTATAGCTTAATCTTAGTAGTGTATAATGTAATAAGCCGAGCAGCAGTCAGAATGTAACGTTTGGTAGTGTATAGTCAATCTGGTGTGTGTAATGTAATGTTTGGCAGTGTATAGTTTAATGTTTGGCAGTGCATAACGTAGGGGATGTTTGGTAGTGTATAGTTTAATCTTTGTAGTGTATAATGTAATGTCGCAGTGTATAGTTTAACCTTGGTAGTGTATAATGTAATGACATAGTGTATAATGTAATGATACAGTGTATAATGTAATGTCAGAGTGTATAATGTAATGTTTGGTAGTATAGTTTAATTCTTTGCAGTGTAATGTAATACTTGGTAGTGTATAGTTTAATGTTTGGTAGTGTATAGTTTAATCTTTAGTAGTGTATAATGTAATGTTTGGTAGTGTGTACTGTAATGTTTGGTAGTGTATGTTTAATCTTTATAGTAAATGCAATGTTTGCAGTGTATAATGTAATGTTTGGTAGTGTATAGTTTAATCTTTGGTAGTGTATAATGTAATTTTTGCTAGTGTATAGTTTAATCTTTGGTAGTGTATAATGTAATGTTTGGTAGGTATAATGTAATGTTTGTGCATAATGTAATGTTTGGTAGTATAGTTTTAATCTTGGTAGTGGTAATGTAATGTTTGTATTACGTATAGTTTAATGTTTATAGTGTATAGTTTAATCTTTAGTAGTAATGTAACATTTGGTAGTGTGTATAGTTTCATCAAGTTTAGTGTATAGTTTAATCTTTGCTAGTGCATAATGTAATGTTTGGTAGTGTATAGTTTAATCTTTGGTAGTGTATAATGTAATTTTTGGTATTGTATAGTTTAATCTTTAGTAGTGTATAGTTTAATGTTTGGTAGTGTATACTTTAATGTTTGGTAGTGTATAGTTTAATTTTTTGGTAGTGTATAGCTGTAATGTTTGTAGTGTATAGCTTAATCTTTAGTAGTATAACGTAATTTTGGTATTGTATAGTTTAATCTTTAGTAGTGTGCAGGTTTAATGTTTGGTAGTATACTTTAATGTTTGGTAGTGTATAGCTTTAATCTTTGGTAGTGTGTAATGTAATGTTTGGTAGTGTATAGTTTAATCTTTAGTAGTGTAAAATGTAATGTTTGGTAGTGTATAGTTTAATCTTTGGTAGTGTATAATATAATGCTCAGTGATAACAATGTTTGGTAGTATAAATGTAATGTTTGGTAGTGTATATTTAATCTTGGTAGTGTAAAAATGTAACGTTTAGTATTGGGTATTTAATGTTTGGTAGTGTCTAGTCGCACTTTAGTAGTGTATAATGTAATGTTTGGTAGTGTATAGTTTAATGTTTGGTGCAGGTATAGTTTAATCTTTGGTAGTATAATGTGTAATGTTTATAGTGTATAGTTTAATCTTTAGTAGTGGCAATGTAATGTTTGGTAGGTATAGTTTAATCTTTTGGTAGTATGAAGGTAATGTTTGGTAGTATAGTTTAATCTTGGTAGTGTATAATGTAATGTTTGGTAGTTTCTAATGTAATGTTTGGTAGTGTATAGTTTAATCTTTAGTAGTGTATAATGTAATGTTTGGTAGTGTATAATGTAATGTTTGGTAGTGTATAGTTTAATCTTTAGTAGTGTAATGTAATGTTTGGTAGTGTATATTATAATGTTTGGTAGTGTATAGTTTAATCTTTAGTAGTGTATAATGTAATCTTTGGTAGTGTATGATGTAATGTTTGGTAGTGTATAGTTTAATCTTTGGTATTGTGTAATGTAATGTTTGGTGTGTGTAAGAGTTTAATGTTTGGTAGTGTATAGTTTAATTTTAGTAGTATAATGTAATGCTTGGTAGTGTATAATATAATGTTTGGTAGTGTATAGGTTAATCTTTGGTAGTGTATAGTTTAATCTTTGGTAGTGTATAATGTAATGTTTGGTAGTGTAGAGTTTAATGTTTGGTAGTGTATAATGTAATACAGGTGTATAGTTTAATCTTTGGTAGTGTATAATGTAATGTTTGTAGTGTATAGTTTAATCTTGGTATAATGCAATGTTTGGCAGTATAATGTAATGTTTGTAGTATATAGTTTAATCTTAGTAGTGTATAATGTAATGTTTGGTAGTGTATAGTTTAATGTTTGGTAGTGTTGTGTAATCTCTAGTAGTGTATAATGTAATGTTTGGTAGTGTATAGTTTAATCTTTGTGTGTATAATGTAATGTTTGGTAGTATACTTATTATAGTATATAATGTAATGTTTGGTAGTTTATAGGTTAATGTTTGCAGTGTATAGTTTAATCTTTTGCAGTTTATACAATGTAATGAAGTTTGTGGTGTATAGTTTAATCTTGTGTATGTATAATGTAATGTTTGGTAGTGTATAACAATGTTTGGTAGTGTATAGTTTAATCTTAGTAGTGTATGATGTTTGGTAGTGTGTATAATGTAATGTTTGGTAGTGTATAGTTTAACTTTAGTAGTATAATGTAATGTTTGGTGTATAGTTTAATCTGGGGTATAACGTATTGTTTATAAAGAAGCCAATCTTGGTAGTGTATAATGTGTTTGGTAGTTTATAATGTAATGTTTGGTAGTGTATAGTTTAATCTTTAGTAGTGTATAATGTAATGTTGGTAGTGTATAATGTAATGTTTGGTAGTGTATAGTTTAATCTTTAGTAGTGTGTAATGTAATGTTTGGTAGTGTGTAATGTAATGTTTGGTCGTGTATAGTTTAATCTTTGCAGTGCACGTAACGTTTGATATTGTATAGTTTAATGTTTGGCAGTGTATAGCTTAATCTTTAGTAGTGTATAATGTAATGTTTGGTAGTGTATAGTTTAATGTTTGGTGTATAGTTTAATCTTTGGTAGTATAATGTAAATAGTTTGGTGTATAGTTTAATCTTTGGTAGTGTATAATGTGTAATTCTTGGTATTGTATAGTTTAATCTTTAGTAGTGTGATAATGTAATGTTTGGTAGTGTATACTTTAATGTTTGGTAGTGTATAGTTTAATCTTTGGTAGTGTATAATGTAATGTTTGGTAGTGTATAGTTTAATCTTTAGTAGTGTATAATGTATTTTTTATTGTATAGTTTAATCTTTAGTAGTGTATAGTTTAATGTTTGGTAGTGTATACTTTAATATTTGGTAGTGTATAGTTTAATCTTTGGTAGTATAATGAATGTTTGGTAGTGTATAGTTTAATCTTAGTAGTGTAAAATGTAATGTTTGGTAGTATAGTTTTCAATCTTTGTAGTGTATAAATATAATGTTTGGTAGTGTGTAATGTAATGTTTGGTAGTGTATAATGTAATGTTTGGTCGTGTATAGTTTAATCTTTAGTAGTGTGTAATGTAACGTTTGGTATTGTTAGTTTATCGTTTAAAGTGCATAGTTTAATCTTTTTAGTAACGTATAACGTAATGTTTGGTAGTGTATAGTTTAATGTTTGGTAGTGTATAGTTTAATCTTTGGTAGTGCATAATGTAATGTTTAGTAGTGTATAGTTTAATATTTAGTAGTGTATAATGTAATGTTTGGTAGTGTATAGTTTAATTCTTTTGGTAGTGTATAATGTAATGTTTGTAGTATAGTTTAATCTTGGTGTAGTGTATAATGTAATGTTTGGTAGTTTATAATTTAATGTTTGTAAAGTGTATAGTTTAATCTTTAGTAGTGTATAATGTAATGTTTGGTAGTGTATAATGTAAATGTTTGGTAGTGTATAGTTTAATCTTTATAGTGTATAATGTAATGTCGGTAGTGTATAACAATAATGGTAGTGTATAGTTTAACTTTTAGCAGTGGTACAATCTTTGGTAGTGTATAATGCAATGTTTGGTAGTGTATAGTTTAATCTTGTATTGTGTAATGTAATGTTTGCAGTGTATAGTCGAATGTGTTTGGTAATGGCAGTTTAATCTTTTAGCAGTGTATAATGTGTAATGCTTGGTAGTGTATAATATAATGTTTGTAGTATAGTTTAATCTTTGCAGTGTATAGTTTAATCTTAGTGCATAACGTAATGTTTGGTAGTGTAGAGTTTAATGTTTGGTGGTGTATAATGTAATGTTTGGTAGTGTATAGTTAATCTTGGTAGTGTATATTTAATCTTTGGTAGTGTATAATGTAATGTTTGGTAGTGTATAGTTTAATCTTTGGTAGTGTATAATGTAATGTTTGGTAGTATATAATGTAATGTTTGGTAGTGTATAGTTTAATCTAGTATACAATGTAATGTTTGCAGTATATAGCTTCAATGTTTGTAGTGTATAGTTTAATCTTTAGTAGCATAATGTAATGTTTGGTAGTGTATAGTTTCATCTTTGGTAGTGTATAATGTAATGTTTGGTAGTGTATAGTTTAATCTTTGGAGTGTATAATGTAATGTTTGGTAGTATAGTTTAATGTTTAGAAGTATAGTTTAATTTTTAGTAGTGTATAATGTAATAAGCTATAGTGTATAGTTTAATCTTAGTAGTATAAATGTAATATGTTTGGTAGCAAGTAATAATGTGTAATGTTTGGTAGTGTATAGTTTAATCTTAGTAGTGTATGATGTAATGTTGGTAGTGTATAATGTAAATGTTTGGTAGTGTATAGTTTAATCTTTAGTAGTGTATAATGTAATGTTTGGTAGTGTATAGTTTAATCTTTAGTAGTGTGTAATGTAATGTTTGGTAGTGTAATGTAATGCATGGTAGTGTATAATGTAATGTTTGGTAGTGTATAATGTAATGTTTGGATAAGTGTATAGTTTATCTTTAGTAGTGTATAATGTAATGTTTGGTAGTGTATAGTTTAATCTTTAGTAGTGTATAATGTAATGTTTGTAGTGTATAATGTAATGTTTCTGCAGTGGTAGTTTTAATGTTTGGTAGTGTATAGTTTAACTTTAGTAGTATAATGTAATGTTTGGTAGTGTATAACGTAATGTTTGGTAGTGTATAGCTTCTCTAATCTTTGTAGTGCATGATGTAATGTTTGGTAGTGTATAATGTAATGTTTATGTATAGTTTAATCTTTAGTAGCAGAGCAATGTAATGTTTGCAGTGTGGTAAATGTAATGTTTGGTAGTGTATATGTTTGGATCTTGGTAGTAAAATGCAATGTTTGGTATGTATAATGTAATGTCGGCAGTGTATGTTTCTTAATCTTTGGTAGTGTATAATGTAATGTTTTGCAGTGTATAGTTTAATCTTGTGTATAATGTAATTTTGCATTATATAGTTTAATCTTTAAATAGTGTATAGTTTAATGTTTGGTAGTGTATAATTAATGTTTGGTAGTGTATAGTTTAACCTATAGTATAATGTAATGTTTGCAGTGTATAGTTTAATCTTTAGTAGTGTATAATGTTATTTTTGGTATTGTATAGTTTAATCTTTAGTAGTGTATAGTTTAATGTTTGGTAGTGTATACTTTAATGTTTGGTAGTGTATAGTTTATTGCCCATAGTGTATAATGTACTGTGGTAGTGTATATTTAATCTTGGTAGTGTATAATGTAATGTTTGGTAGTGTATATTTAATCTTTAGTAGTGTAAAATAATGTTTGGTAAAGTATAGTCGAATCTGGCAGGGTATAATATAACGTTTGCAGTGTATACCGTAATGTTTGGTAGTGTATAATGTAATGTTTGGTAGTGTATAGTTTAATCTTTAGTAGTATATAATGTAATGTTTGGTAGTGTATAGTTTAATGTTTGGTAGTGTATAGTTTAATCTTTAGTAGTGCATAATGTAATGTTTGGTAGTGTATAGTTTAATCTTTAGTAGTGTATAATGTAATGTTTGGTAGTGTATAGTTTAATCTTGAGTAGTGTATAATGTAATGTTTGGTAGTGTATAGTTTAATGTTTGGTAGTGTATAATGTAATGTTTGGTAGTTTATAATGTAATGTTTGGTATGTATAGTTTTAATCTTGGTAGTGTGTATAATGTACGTTTTGGTAGTTTATAATGTAATGTTTGCAGTGTATAGTTTAATCTTAGCAGTATAACAATGTTGCAGTGGCAATGTAATGTTTGTAGTGCATAGTTTAATCTTTGGTAGTATAATGTAATGTTTGGTAGTGTATAGTTTACCTTATATTGTGTAATGTAATGTTTGCAGTGTATAGTTTAATGTTTGGTGTATAGTTTAATCTTAGTAGTGTATAATGTAATGTTTGATAGTGGTTAATATAATGTTTGTAGTGGTTTAATCTGGTAGTGTATTTAATGTTTGGTAGTGTATAACAATGTTTGGTAGTGTATAGTTTAATCTTTTGGTAGGTATAGTTTAATTTTTTGTAGTGTATAATGTAATGTTTGGTAGTATATAGTTTAATCTATATAGTTTAATCTTTGGTAGTGCATATCAATGTTTGGTAGTGTATAGTTTAATCTTTGGTAGTGTATAATGTAATGTTTGGTAGTGTATAATGTAATGTTTGGTAGTGTATAGTTTAATCTTTAGTAGTGTATAATGTAATGTTTGGTAGTGTATAGTTTAATGTTTGGTAGTGTATAGTTTAATCTTTGGTAGTGTATAATGTAATGTTTGGTAGTGTAGATTATAATCTTTGGTAGTGTATAATGTGTACGTTTGTGTATATTTAATCTTAGTAGTATAATGTAATGTTTGGTAGTGTATAGTTTAATCTTTTAGTAGTGTATAGTCGTAATGTTTGGTAGTATAACAATGTTTGGTAGTGTATAGTTTAATCTTTAGTAGCAGATGTAATGTTTGGTAGGTGTATAATGTAATGTTTGGTAGTATAGTTTAATCTTATAGTGTATAATGTACGTTTGGCAGTGTATAGTTTAATCTTTAGTAGTGTAATGTAATGTTTGGTAGTGTGTAATGTAATGTTTGGTAGTGTATAATGTAACGTTGGTAGTGTATAATGTAATGTTTGATAAGTGTATAGTTTAATCTTAGTAGTGTATAATGTAACAGTTTATAGTGTATAGTTTGGAATTTTAGGTGTATAATGTAATGTTTAGTAGTGTATAATGTAATGTTTGGTAGTGTATAGTTTAATCTTTAGTAGTATAATGTAATGTTTGGTAGTGTATAATGTAATGTTTGGTAGTGTATAGTTTAATCTTTTGAACAGTAATGTACTTGGTAGTGGATAGTTTAATGTTTGTAGTGTGTTAGTTTAATCTTAGTAGTGTATAATGTAATGTTTGGTAGTGTATAGTTTAATCTTTAGTAGTGTAATGTAACAATGGTAGTGTAATGTAATGTTTGCAGTGTATAATGTAATGTTTGGTAGTGGTAATGTAATGTTTGATAAGTGTATAGTTTAATCTTAGTAGTGTATAATGCAACGCTTGGTAGTATAGTTTAATCTTTAGTAGTGTAGTAATGTAATGTTTGGTAGTGTATAATGTAATGTTTGGTAGTGTATAGTTTAATCTTTAGTAGTGTATAATGTAATGTTGGTAGTGTATAATGTAATGTTTGGTCGTGTATAGTTTAATCTTCAGTAGTGTGTAATGTGTAATGTTTGGTAGTGTCTAGTTTAATCTTTAGTAGTGTGTAATGTAATGTTTGATAAGTGTATAGTTTAATCTTTAGTAGTGTGTAATGTAATGTTTGGTCGTGTATAGTTTAATGTTTAGTAGTGTATAATGTAAACTATACACTACCACAGCAGTCACTACCTACAGAGATGAATTCAGTCCTCACTACACCTTACTAGTACTTACTCGACTTTGTTCAGAAATGAATTACATTATTCGCTATCGACTGGAAGTGATTCTATACTACACCTTTTTTACAACAAATTTCCCAAACGACTTAGTAAGTACTAGAACGGAGTCAGTAGCTCCTTTAAATACAGTAACATAGTATACAGTCGCTCGAATAATTGATTATAATTTAAGTTATGACTTTACATATTTAGTTTAGCATCTATTGCAGTTTTTTCCCAGTAACTTCTAAAATTATTCCGTTTCTACTGTAAATGATTCAGTTACTATTATTAAACATTCAGTTAAAAAAACATGAATTTACAATAAATCATTTAATAGCTACTATAAATTATTTAGTAACTACAATGATTTCTTCAATAACTACAATAAAATATTCAGTTACTACTTCACATATTTTAATGGGTACTATAAATAACGAAATAGCCGCTATAAATGATTTTGTATAAATGCTGTATTATTTACTATAAATGATTCCAAAACTACTATAAATGCTTTAGTAACTACAATGATAACACTATAAATAAAGCAGTATTTACTATAAATTACTTTAAACTATTTAGTAAGTTCACTGATTTATTCCAAAACTGCTACAAACGATTCAGTCATTTCTTTAAGATACATTATTATGTAAGTGACATAATAATGATATGATTTGATAACGTCTTATAAACAAAGTTATCCGAGGAGAAGAGAAGTTCTGACGACGTGTTTACGGAACAGATTTGGGGGACTATAGGATTCAGGGGTAACTGTGAATGAGATTTTTCTCTTGTTCTTTTAAGTTTAACTAAAAACTATAACTTTAGCTTTTAAGAACAACAACAGTAAGGAGCAGGGGCAGTTCACTCACACACACACACACACACACACACACACACACACACACACCCCTTCCTTGTACTAGTAAAGTGTACACCAGAGAGTTCACAACACACCTGTTCATTTAATCGCACAAATGCATACCCAGGTGACTACACCAACACACACACACACACACACACACAGATGGGTGGAGTATGCGTGGAGACTTTAACTGTTAGGAAAAATTATATTCAGAAAGGTTTCTTTAATTTATCTTGTGTGTGTGTGTGTGGGGGGGGGGTATCTATCTGAACATGCAGAGTGTTGTGCGGTGCAGCTCAGTGCAGTTCTGGCGTCAGCAAACTCATTTGACAAGGACACTAATATCAGCCACATTAAGCACATGCTCGCTCGCACACACACGCGCACACACACACACGCGCGCGCTTATCTTTCAGCCGAGCAATATTCCCCTTAAAATCCCTCTTGCTCACACACTCGCACTGGGGCCCTTCCAGCAGTGAAACAGCCGTTAGTGTAAGCTGACCCCTGCTCTGGGGTGATGAGTGTTTGGTGCTCTCACCTCGAGTCCACATCACACCCCCCCTTCCGCCCACGCTGCAGCCCTGCCTCTGACCCCGCTGAACACACACTGCCCTACTGAACCCTGCACACTTACACAAATTACACAACAGCGATTAAGTGCTTGCGTACGTCACACAAAACCGCTTACTACACTCAACTCTCTATATCTATAAAAGCTTTCACGCTCTTGATTACTTTTAAAACAAACTGCACAGTCCATGCTCTGTTAGACACGAGACTTTCCATACTTTATATATCACAATAAATCCATAAACACTATTTATTTCACACTATACGTTTACTTAACTCCCATTGCTGCATTCTTCTAAATAATACTAACCCTACTGACCTCTGTTAACTCTACTGAACTCTACACTCCGTTATACCAAATTCATCAAACTATATTAACTATACTGCCATCCTCTAATACCTCTCCTCAGCACGAAACACTATTATACTGACTTCATCATACTGTAGCAACTCTACTGAACTCTGCACACTCTTTTATTGAATTCTATACTCTATACTTTGTTGAATTCTAACCCTACTGAACTCTTCACTCTATTATACTGAATACTACATCCTGTTAAACTGAGTTAATAACACTAATATATATATTAAAAATTCTCATTTGTGGGATAATAAATATATATATATATATATATATATATATATATATAATCTCTATGCTAGGGTTAAGGGTCTTGCTCAGGAACGCAGTGGTGGAATTGCCGGAGGTTGGATTCGAACCTGCAACCTCTCGGTCCACGGCACTAGACCACCAGCACCAGCAATTCATCACACTCTAAACTCTCTCATATTTAATGCATCACATATTTAAGGAACTAAATATTCTGTACTCGATTAGACTGAATTCTAAATACACTTTATCTAATCTACATATTATACACATGCATATCTTTTCTGCAATAACCAAGCATCTTCAAATGATTTAAGATCAAAAACACAACTAAACTCTCCGAACTCAGAAGAGTCCAGACTCAAGCAATCGGTCTAAAGCTTTTATAATTTACTGTATAGGGTCGTCTAACTACTGCATCTCATAGGTTTAATATCTGGTCCTAAATTTAGTCAGAAGTATTATGTACAAATCTCTAGATTTTTCTAGATAAAAATCTCCAATATACAGAACTCCTCCTCCTCTACTTTCAATCCTCAGTTTTCTTTACTGAACTCTTGATGGTGGTTTACTACACTGGACATGCTTTGTTTAATCCTGAGCTCCCATGAAAACCCGACACTTCCAACCTTTAGATGTTCTTGTTTACTATGCTACACTTTTCACACATCCACAGATTTCTTCTGTCAGCTTTAGTCTAACAGACTTCTTCTGAGCAGCTCTTTCTTCAATGATCATCAGGTTTTTATCTTACAATCCAGCCTGACAGCTTTATTGACTTTCACAGACAGTAAGCACCATCAGCCTTCAAGAAAACATCTCAAAGCCCAGCCGGTTACCAAGGAACCCTGTGAAACAACAACCTTCATGACCATAACTCTGTCCCGTCATAATGTGGAAAAAGCATCAGGCGTGTTATGCCAGTTGCTAAGCTCTCCAGGCTGCAACGGGATGACTCAGGGTGTGTGACGGCCACCTCCACGGGAGTGAATTACAATTGCCCCCCCCTCCCATCCCATCCCACTGCTGATGACATCAGTGTGGGTGGCCGCTGAGGGAGGAGACCACGACCAGGCCCACTGAGCGATCATATAACAGCTGACTCACTCAGCAGTGAGCTAGCAGGAGTCTACCCAGGCATGAATGACTCACTCAGAGTAGGACTCCATTTACAGTAGAGGAAAAAAAGCCCAGCGTGCACGACTGTGCAGTGAGTGGTGCAGCTTTGCAAAGCTGCCGAGTCACTTTCTGTAACTTTTCATGTACAATTCATGAAGCCTCTTCTCCCAGTCTTCAAATGCTCACTAAAGACCCCTCCATCTTTTATTTGTTCGGTCTGAACACACTGTTGATGTGATTCTAACCCTCAGCTGCCTTAAACGTGTTGCTCTACATCCCATACACTCTACACCCCACAGCCTCTCGGGAGTTCAAAGGGCAAAGAATATATGAGCATGGGAAAGGCATCCTCAACTCTCTTATCACTCATATTTTGCCTCCAAAAGTGTATTTTAGTGTCTTGTTGAGGAACAGTTCTCCAGATCTTCCTGAAGGACAGTGTTGTTGTCTCTCATTTTCAGTCCAGTCTCTGTACCTGAGCAGTTTGATTGTTGTGTTGGTTAATGCACACGGTGATCTGAACCTTCAAGCAGAACAAAGCAT
The DNA here is from genome assembly GCA_017165825.1 of Hepsetus odoe. Classification (NCBI taxonomy): domain Eukaryota; kingdom Metazoa; phylum Chordata; class Actinopteri; order Characiformes; family Hepsetidae; genus Hepsetus; species Hepsetus odoe. The sequence continues at coordinate 3,162,733 of CM029389.1, forward strand.
CTAACCTGACATGAAGCAGTGAAGAAACAGGTGCAGATGATTCCAGATGATCAGCTGATTCATTAACTGCTGATGCTGAACGCCGAGTGGAACCCCTTTATCTAGAACCCTTTATCTTCAGGCTTTTTGCAGCCTGTTGAAGTAAAACATTTGTTTGCATTTCATTTATTTAATCTTCTCAATGTACAATAGATAAGACAGTTCGGCAAACGCTAGTGTTATTTTGCACCAACCAGGTGATTCCCAAGCAAATCAAAAAGATCCTGGGGCCCAGTGCCTGATCGCTCAGGGCAACCTACTGGTCTGGAATGGTGTGATGATGTGGAGGAGAAAGTGTGAATTCTTGCTTGTGCAAAAATGACACCGGCCTGAGTCAAACCAGTCTCAGGTCTGGTCCATATCTAGGATACCTTAAAATAAAACAACAACCAGCAGCTCTGTTATTCTAATAGTGAGCGAATGATAAGCGCATGTCCCACATGTGCACACTCTTTCATGCAGCTTTTACTGGAACACGGGTGCTTGTAGATTTAATGCAGAGAGATGGAAAGAAACTGACAACCTGAGGAAAAAAGTACACTGGAACTTTCAGTTCAGACTGAGCAGCTTCTCATTCCGTTTTTTTTGGGATGACTGGAAACAACAGCAGGACCCAAACACACTCCGCCTCCCTCCAGTAAAGTGAACATCCAGTACGAGGTGAATCACAGCTCGCCTGCTTTACCCAAAAAAGATCTTTCTCATTTTTCGAAAGTGAGCAGTTGTTTGGGGTCCCGGCGGGTGGCGAAGCCCAGCCCTCAGCTGTTACCATGGAGATCATCGTTGCTACTGTAATCAATAATAACCTTTATAACACAATTCAAATATCACCAGCGAGACCCGAGATATTTAGATGTTTTAAATTATTAGATTATTCAATGATCAGCTATATACTGTTTATTTCATTACTATGGATCACTTTTAATAGTTACTGTGTTTATCCACAGCGGAATTTCACTTTTAATACATTTTCCACATTGTCTGTAATGAAGTTACTTAAACCACTTATGAAAACGTCGCTGACAGCATCTTAAAACTTTAGCCATTCTGCACTAATGCGTTCGAACTAAAGCAAGGGGTCTGTTCTGCAACGTTAGGTTGATATCTGGGTTTAAAAGTAGGGAACAAAAGGAAAACGTTTGAAAGAAAGACAAATACTCAAGTAGAGAAATTTGTATTTTGCTACTTTCCATCTCTGGGGATAATGTTGTTGCTTTATTATTTAAAATGTACATCGTTAATTTTACTTTTGTGGCTTTTTATGTTCATCAAGGGTTTTGTGCATTTACAAAACTGAGCCCAAGTGCATGCGGTTACAGTAACTGTGGTATTAAAACCGGTGCGCTGCCTCGATACAGCACTACAAGTGTCTGAACTTTAAAGAGATTCTAGACAGCAGTGTGTCTGAGATCAGCATTACACAACCCTCTCCCGGAGACATGGAGGTGAAGGAAGGGGCGTTGGGGAATCGGTAGTTGGTTTTGGGGGCGTAAAAAAGCCACAGTGATTGTTCTGCAGGACTGAGGACCATTGTGTGTAATAATAGGTTAATACCCCTTTACCTTATGTCCCACCTGGTGTTCTACAAAGCCCCCACCCACCGCCCCATCAAATCACAGCCGAATCACTGCTGTTCACATGGCAGCGGCTCAGCACTGCAAGCACAAGTCCTCCGGGAGATTCTCTTTTGTCACACAAGAGGCCCCTCCATGTCGGGATTAGCCTTTTTCTCAGGCAAGTGACTTAAACTGCGCAGAGCGTCGGCCATACAAGCCTCATCTCACACCAAATCCAATCAATGAACTTTCACTCAGGTTATTTGATCATGTTTGGTGGGAGTACCCAAGGCAGATCTGTGAGATTTCTCATTAACACCTCATATTACATCACTTCCTGCAAATGTAATGCCTCTGTGTGAAACCATTAGAAGAGGTGGTCTTGCACAATGGCTGAGACTTTGTTTGGTCAATGAATAATGACTGGGTTTGTGGGCTAAAATGTATTTTTTTTAAATATACATGTGTGCTGCATGCAATTCTTAGACAAAAGCCACGTTAAAGTATTTTTACCACCATTAACCCAATATATAAACAGAGTGGGACCATAGGAAAACAGGGTATTTGTATTGGAGACATAATGAGTACAGAATGTCCAATACAATCAATCATTTTTTTCCACATGTACCTCACTATATATTCACCGTACAATACAATCAAGCGCTACTGATCTCTATTTGCATTATCAAATGCAGCTCCTTTGACTCTTCAGACATGGTTTCAAGTCCATCAGTCAGCAGTGGCCTCAAAAAAGGCCCCAGCAGACTGAAGAGTTTACTTACAGAAAGCATGATAATGATACACTGGGCGCTTCAGTGGGCGCAGTCTCACTGCATTGTTGTTGCCATATTGTAAAAAAGCCTGTGATTACAGATTGGGGTTTTTAAGCACAATCTATGATTTTAGTCCAAAAAAGTAATGATCCACAGCTGTTAGAAAGTAAATGATGGGGCTGTAGATTAAAAAGGATGGTGTTGTTTTCCCCTCCAAATTCTGGAGAAACCTGGAAAAAAACATCTGAAAATCTAAATGTTTTTGCTCTTTTATATTGGGGATGCGGTGAACTAGTGGTTAGGGAGCTGGCCCAAGGATCAGAAGGCCATGGGTTCGAATCCCAGACCAGTAGGTTGCCATGAGGTATCCTTGAGCAAGGTACTGTCCCCGTCACTGCGCCCTGGGTGCTTTCAATAGCTGGATGTGTGTGTGTGTGGGTAAAAAGCAGAGGTGCAATTGTGGTTCACTGCGTGCTGTGCTGTGTTTCACAGTGGCGAGAATAGTCACTTTCACTTTTTCACTTTCCTATGATGGTAAGCGTTGGAATAAGAATCCTGCCTCCTCAAGAACCAGAGACACATTTACAATAATCAAGTAACTTCACTGAATTCTTCTATCAAGGCTCATTATTCTTGGATTTCAAATTTTTAAAGTCTACTTCCAACACACGGGTAGTTTCATTCACTAAAAGCAGCTTTGTTATTTTTATGTGACCAAGTGTTTGTTACTGATATGACTTCATTAAACCCTTTTGGAAAAAAAATTTCAGAGACCTGCATTAACTTTTTCTGGAGGTGTCCGAGTTAAAGATGCTGAGATGTTCGTTGGGTGTGACGAGGATGGACAGGATTAGAAATGAGTATATTAGAGGGACAGATCAGGTTTGACGTTGTGGAGACAAAGTTAGAGAAGCAAGGTTGTGCTGGTTTGGACATGTCCAGAGGAGAGACGAGGATTATATCGGGAGGAGGGTGTTGAGGATGGAGCTGCCAGGAAAGAGGAGAAGAGGAAGACCAAAGAGGAGGTTTATGGACGTGGTGAGAGAGGACATGCAGGTGGTTGGTTTGAAGGTGAAAGATGCAGAGGACCGGAAGAAATGGAGACAGATGATCCTCTGTGGCGACCCCTAAATGGGAGCAGATGAATGAAGAAGACATTTGATCTTGCACTTTTACATTATGAACTCTTGTTCTTAAACGGTTCATTCTGGGTAATAACTTCACACCTGCGAGTTAATGGTGGGTAATTGAGCAGAGTGCGGATTATTTTAGCAGGTCAAACAATAAAATGGTCCTAAAGAGATTTAAAAACAAAGTACAGTCTTTTAAAGGTTCCAAAAAGGCCCCAGATTAATTACATCTTCCTTTAAGTAAATGAAGAGATTAATTCCATACAGCTGTGTGCATCTGGGATTGAAAAGATTGAAATTGCTTCTTGAGGTTAAAGGTCTTGCTCAGGGGCTCAAAGTGGGCCGAGAGAAAAGAGCCAAACTGAGTATCCTGCCCCTAGGCTTCAGCACCACCTTTATTTAGCGGTGGCCTAGTGGTGAGGGAGCTGCCCTGGATCAGAAGATTGTGGGTTCGATTCCCTCGCCAGTAGGTTGCCCTGAGGTACCCTTGAGCAAGGTACCGTCCCCATCACTGCTCCACGGGTGCTTTCAATAGCCGCCCCCTGCTGCACGTGTGTGGTGAAACGCAGAGGTTGAGTTCCGTTGTGTTGTGCTGCGTTTCACAATGAAAAGGATAGTCACTTTCACTTCACTTTAGTTTAGTGAAAAAGCATCTTTATTTCTTTGCTAAAGGTGGTTTTAACCATGAAATTGTCCGATATGAAACACACAAGGGGTAAAGGTCATGAAAGTGGTGCCTCGTTTTAGAACGAAGCCCTTCAGGTGTAAAAACACGATGCAGCAAAACACAGGCGTGAGTGTGTCCATCAGGCTCGGCCCTCTTAATGCGAGATACATCACGGAAACGTGGCAATTGGATCAATTAATCGTGCCAGCCCTGTCACATGTAATGCAGCTGAAAATTCAGGGTTCAGATTCGAGTCAGGCGCTGAAGTGCGAGGCATCAGTCAGGTGGAAAATGAGAAGAATGAGCAGCTCTTTGATGTTTTATAAATTCGGAATTTGCCAGAGAACGTTTCTTTGTTATTCTGCCTAATAGTTTTGCTTTGAACCACAACAGAAGGGAACCCTCGGGGCCTTTCAGCGACGTCCCACTGATTTCAGGATCTGTCATTTTAGGTTTTTTATTCAGTCTAAAAAAATTTTTTTTTTTTTTTAAACCCCCAAGTAGTGCAGTTTTACTCTAACTTCATTACCAAGTTTTGGTTGGAAAACAAGATTAAAATTGTTAATTAGCTCAGCAAACAACCCAGCCAGACTCCTGATCCGATAAACTGCCATCATAACTAGAAAAGAGGATTAAACGAATCGTATTCTGATTTCCAAAGAGTGGAACCAGTTTCGTGAGAAGATCGATCCAAGCATTATGGAGGTTCTAGATATGTCCCTGACTGTGAATATGAGTGGTAGACTAACCAGTGGGGTGGGTAAACAGCAGCAGATTGATGGCAGGACTATTTGCTGAAGGCGTCTCTTCTCGTCCCTCTGCATCTATTCTTCTCCCCTCAGAACGTCAAGAACCACAAGCCTTGAACCTTCTCTCCTCAAAAGAAGAGCCAGACACGCATTGAGACTCTTCAGTCTCGGCTCCTCAAGGGTGGAATGAACCCTCTTTGGTCAGATTCCCTTCTGTCCCTTCTTCGACAGGGTTGAAGGAACGCCAAGGGGACTTTTCTGAACTAGCTATATTCAACCTTTTCTTCTTTTCTATCACCAAAATTTTAAAAACATTCGGCACCTAAGCTCCGATTTTTGTGATTCCTTTGTGGAGATTTTCCCTTCTTTGACATGTCCGCGTAATGGTTTCTAAGTGTGCCACTTTGCCCGCAAATAGTTGATCCACAGTTGTTAACTTAAATCTAGGCTGCGGTAATGAAAAACAGATGTGGATAGAAAGCACTGAAGGACTTGGTTCTGGATAAGAGCGCCTGCTAAAGGTCGCAAACCTAAACGTGAAGGAGGACGTGCCTTTTAATGAAGCTTTCAAATCTCATATCGCCTGCATCTTTCACTGACGTCCATAAAACATACATCCAGAGCAATCAGGAGGGCATAGATTAGTGTAGCCATAAGGATGTTTATATTTAATCTGGATCAATCTTCCCATGTTCTGTGCAAAGAAATGGATAAAGAATAAATCAGGAGAACATCTTGCTCTGACAAGATAGGGAGCTCTGCAAAGCTTGGGAACAGCAAAGACCAAGACTAGCAGAATATAATCTTTATTGTGCATAGCTGATCACATGACCATGTCATTATTTTACTGTAAAAAGCAATTATTACTGGTATGTGGTCCATTTGACCAGCACTATCCTGGATGTCAGCTTGGGTCAGTTTCTGACTAATTTTCTTGAACTCCCCTTAGTTTTGGACTTCAAATTTAGTGGTGTGGTTCGTGTCAGGCTTGCACAGTAAGTCTGTCCTGCAACCACGATTTCACGATCCATTACAGCTCTACTGCCAACAGCACTTTTCCAGTTGTACTTGTAACAACGCAGCCAAAACAGGAAAAAACAAGCCATTGTCTGATGTGCACTAAGGTCAAGCTGAGGACTGAAAGCAACTGAGAAATAAAGCATTCCATATTTAACTTTTCACACTACTGTAAAATATTAAAAAAACAACACTGCACTTGAGTTAGATGGAAATGTCAAGTTTGCCTAACCTAGCAACAGTTGCTATGCAAGAATAGGACAGACAGTCTCCTCACCATTAATTGATTTCATTTCTACAGATGTCAGGGATCTACCTTTTTTTAGAACAATATAAAAACTGCTCAAACAAAGACCGTGCACTTTAAAGGTCCCAGAGTGTCACACAGAACCGCCCCAAGACTGACTACCATGTTCTCCTTCTTCTTCATTTCTTTTAGATTTGACTGGGAATCACCTGGTTGGTGCAAAAAATACTAGCATTTGCCAAACTGTCTTATCTATGGAACATTGAGGTGATTAAAGGGAAGAAACGGGAACAAATGTTTAAGTGCTCCAGGTTGCAAAGTGTCTGAAGACACAAGGTTCTAGATAAATAGGTTCCAACCACTCAGTGTTAAATATGAACAAATCAGCTGGTCGTCTGGAATCATCTACACATGTTTCTTCACTGCTTCATGTCTTAAGTGAGACGCTTTGTTCTGCTTGAAGGTTCAGACGTAGATCACTGTGTGGATTAACCAACACAGAACTATCAAACTGCTCAGATATAGAGACTGGACTGAACATGAGAGACAACAGCACTGTCCTTCAGGAAGATCTGGAGAACCGCTCAGGTACAGAGACTGGACTGAAAATGAGAGACAACAACACTGTCCTTCAGGAAGATCTGGAGAACTGTTCCTCTAATACTTTAAAAGTATTTTTGAAAATATGAACTAATGAGGGATAGCTCAACATTTTTCACAGCACTGTATGTGCTATAATGACAGTCCACATCATCATCATCATCATCATCATCTGTGTCTCTCGTTGTCTGAGTTCATGTTTCTGGATATAGAGTCACTATTGTAAGCCTGGATATTAAAAGCTCCAGCATCTATTAATAGGCAGAATAAGGACACGCAGATGATATAAGCATGCCTGGGAGACAGTTTTGTTTCCTCTTTGTGTTCTCTCTGGAGGGAGAGAAGAACACATGATTGTGAACACCATTTCTTTCCAAATGGGTTTTCATTTCCTGGATCTAAATCAGGCAATGCGAGTCTCATTCTCGTTCTGATTGCTCATACTCATAAGACCAGCAAACAGCAGGGCTCATGAGGACATGTGCTGTACAACAAGTCTCCAGCCACTTTTATCAGAGCCATGTGTTCACACCAACCCTGCTTTTCTTAAAATACATTACAGGACACAGTGTAATAATATGGTGCCCACTCTGTTAACACAGTGTACAGTTTGATAAAGTACACAGTGTTAATAGGACACAGTGTATTAATTTAATGTGCATGCAATATAAAACATGCTGTATTAACATAGCGTACAGTGTTCTAAAGTTCATATTGCATGAATGCAGTGCACAGCAGAATATACTGTGCACTGTATTAATGCACCATGTACTATAACATAGCACATGATATATTAACACAGTGTAATAAAGTTTACAGTGTAATATATCACAGTGTCATATAGTACTCAATGGACTGACATTGTGTACCCCTGGATTAATACAGTGTAATATAGTACCCAGTGTATTAATACAGTGTGCAGTATAAGATTCTGAATGGTTAATGAATATAAAACATAATAATATAATTAGGTTTATAAATGTTTTGGGTATAGCTTGCATCCTGCATTGAGGCTTTTGTTTTTGAACTTCTCTCATATCCTGCCCTGAACTCTTTGTAGCTGAACAGACCGGAGGGTTTCCCGCCCGCACATTTGTGCAGTCCCTCTGTTCCTGTTTCCGATGAGTGTGCGGCACTCGTACTCCGACAGGTAGAGTAGGTGTAGAGTGTGTCACGATCAGCCATGAGCAGTACGGCTCCCTACGAGCAGCGATGAAGGGGAGAGGATGTGAAGACCCTGTTCATTCATAACTCCACTGCCAGCCTCTGAGTCATGAGTGGGGAGGGGGGAGAGAGAGAGGGAGAGAGAGAGAGAGAGAGAGAGAGAGAGAGAGAGAGAGACCAGTGAGCCTTTCCAACAAGTGGGAGAGTGAATGACCTCATTCTGAGTCATGCCGTCTGTACCCTCTATGCTTGTGCATGCATGTGTGTGTGTGTGTGTGTGTGTGTGTGTGTGTGTGTGTGTGTGTATTTACCCTGTGGTGAGGACCAGATGTCCGCAGGGTGATGAAAACGTGACAGTTTTGACACTGAGTGGACATCTGGCTCATCCTCATTAAGAAAAGTCCCCGTAAAGACCAGAATACACACTTGTGCGTATGTAATCAATAACTCCCACTCACACAAGCCTCAGGCTTTTTCATTCTACTTAGTCTGGCTGGGTCTTCGTCCTTAACGACTTTCTTAGATGCTTAAATAATTCGGTAAGGAAAGAACGCAGCTGTATCCTCATACAGTAACTGATAAGAGCAGCAGTTCTGGTGCGTGATCACCGTGTACTTTCAGCTCCCAATTGGGTTCAGGACCTCAAGTGTGACTCTCCATGAATCTAAAACACACGCTGTCCAGAACTCAGTGTGAGAACCGCATGAGCTTGGATACGGTTTACAGAACTGCAAGGAGTTCTCCGACCCCTCTTGGAAAAACACCCTCACACCCCGAGGAACAGAGCTCAGAGTAATCGGCCCTCTGAAGGCTCCACTACTGACTGTAATGTGCACTCCAGCTGCTTCTCTTCACTACTGCTACTATGCACTACGGAATAAGATGGTGATCTGCTACCATTATTGCGCTCGACAACTTTTCTGTGAAGTACAGACGTCTACAGTGATCGGCTATTATTTCGGTGCACGACATCCAACACTTACTGTGATCTGCTACTGATTTTCACTGTACAATATTACAGGTTATACCCGTGATCTGCTACAGATTACGTAATCTGCTATTAATACAGTGATCTAATAGTGTTCTCCGATTCCAGGCCACGGCCACGGTCCCAATCCCCGGAATTCTGAGCCGGAGCTTTCAATTCACCTTCACCTATCATGTCTAAGTGAAAGTGAAAGTGACTACCATTGTGAACCGCAGTACAGCACAGCACAACACAACGAAATTCAACCTCTGCGTTTCACCCATACACACACGGGCAGCAGCGGTGCAGCTATTGAAAGTGCCCAGGGAGCAGTGACAGGGACGGTACCTTGCTCAAGGGTACCTCAGGGCAACCTACTGGTGAGGGAATCGAACCCACAATCTTCCAATCTGGGGCAACTCCCTGACCACTAATCCCCCGCAACCCTGAAGCGGGCCACGCACTTGTGCCTTTTTTCCCTTGCAAACATGACAAATAGTGACTCACTGTACTATTACTCCGTGTATAAATTATAATTCTGATATTTTATTATAAAATCAAATACACAAACATTATAATATTGCAAAGATTCAGGGAATAAAGTAAGAAAATACTGTGCAAAAATCAGCAAAGTAGACAAAAAGTGCAAAAATAATTGCTTATTTTTACAGACCAACGCTACTGTTATTAACTAGTCTTTTACTTCTGAATACTAGTTTACTGAATACTGGGGCAGCGGTGGCCTAGTGGTTAAGCACTGGGCCCCAGGATCAAAAGGTCATGGGTTTGAATCCCAGACCAGCAGGTTGCCCTGAGCAAGGTACCGTTCCCATCACTGCTCCCTGGTCACTTTAAAAAGCTGCCCGGTGTGTGTATGGGTGAAATGCAGGAATGCCTTTCTCTAATAGTTCACTGTGTGTTGTGCCGTGTCTCACAACGACAACAGTCACTTTCACTAGTACTGACATTAACTCAGACGGAACAGTTGCTGCTAAAACGACTGACAAGTAGCAAAGTGAAAGTGATTAATACCAACAAACTACTTACAGCTTATTGTACTTTTTGACTTAATGTAGCACTTGCAGCACTTCATTTCTGAGATCTACTACTGAGATCTACTACTATGCACCACTGTGTTCATGTGGACACTAAACTCTCCAGTTGCTTCATGATTTGCTCTGAAGTCACTGCCTCTTTCTTTTCAGGCTTTCAGGCTGCGGTTCGACTCTGCCCACCCGGACCCCTAGTAAACTCCACCTGCCCACACATCCACACCGCCGTACTCCGCTTTTGTTGTTGTTGGTTTTTTTTTTTTGCTACATAAGACCCAGATCAGTCTGGCTGTCTACCCCGCCACTTCTCTGAGTTCAGGTCGCCTAGCAACCGCTCCCCTGCTATTTGAATTTTCATGCATCACTATGTCTGCGTTGATGTCACGGTTGCCGCAGCAACCATATGGCCGACTTCTTGCGACACTTTCTCACTGTAAACCGCCGTGGCCGCAGTTAATGGAGTCTCTCATGTTTCAGCACAATGCCTTCGCCTCTGCATGCTAATCGTTTCGGGCTTTACCTAAAGCTCAGGTGACATTGCTCTCCGTTCAGTATATTAATGCTAATGCAAAGTGGGGAACCCTTCTGAACGGCAAGCGTGACTATCTGCTTTCCTGCTTTTTGACCCAAGTTGTTTACAGTGAGAAGTCATGGCTTTCCCGTTTCACATCAGATCCTCATGCCTTTATCTTTTTGTCTTCTGCACAGGCGGTCCCTGTCCAAATAAAGCATGCTAAAATGGCTCCATTGTAATTCCCTACATATGCAGGCTGCCTAAAGTGAGGCATTGGCGTAATCACCCAAAAGACCAGTACTGCCCAGTCAGCCAGAAAGGCATGGCAGTGGGCTATATATAGAGCGAATCACTGCGCGCCCAGCACTCCAGAACCCATGGGCCCTTATCTTTTTATTGAAAATACTGAGTATGAGTCCATATACCCAGTGGCATAAGAACTAGGCCAGGACATTGTTTTTGTAATCAGTGCCTCAATTCTAGTGCCATCACCGAGGCTTCTTATATGTAACAAGCTCATAAAGGGTCACTTTTCTGGACAGATGTTATGTTAAATGCTGCACCAAGCTCATCCCAAAAACCAAAACCAAAAACCTAAAGCCCGAAATGTGTTCACGACCCAATCTCACACACAGATGAGTTACAAGATAAATCGAGACCTTCACGTCTTCCAGCAGAGTGCAAATACTTTTTGGTCATAATGTGGGATCGTGCCACACGGTTTAACGCAATCTCAACGACATATTTACACCTCGGTATTCTGTCCAAAATGTGTAGCCTCCCCAAACCCTACCAGCTCCATGCTGATGCTCGGGACTGTGGAACCCAAACAGCAAAGCTCATGCTACACATGTTCTACATCTTTGACCCCAACAAGAGTTCTATTGATTTTGCAGCCAGTCGCCCTGAAATTGGAGGACAGCAGACATATGTCACCTCTGATCGATAAACTCAAACATAACAGATTGGTTTGCCCTTTCAGCCAATTTAAGCCAAAACGGTGCTCAAAAAGCTCAATGATCCCTCACAATGCAGAAAATCAGGATATCGCACCTCTTCAGGCCCGCTGCAGATAACTTTGGAAGAAGACAAACCGATATTGATTTTTTGACACCTTCTTGCTTAAAGACACAGTTTATCAGAAAGTCAATAATAGTGAGCGACTCCGATTTGCATCAACTTCCCCGTGGGGTTATTTTCTTTTATGGATTCCCACCAAGGGCACTGATCATCTTCAGATGAATTTGTTTGGCCAATTGACTTGGACAGCCTGTCATGTGACATCTCATACAGCATGACACACAGCAGCTCCATGTGTACAGTACAGAACGCTGTGCGTGTGGGACGACGTCATCTGTTTTTGTTTACCTCCCTCAGAGGAGTAAACAGTGATGGCTGGGTTGACTAGGTACTCCTCTCATTGAGTGTCAGAGAAAGAGAGGGATGCAAAAAAGAGTGATAATCTGTCTAGATCAGTGCCTTGACTGAGATAATCCGTCTAGTTCACAGTGTACGGTACAAACAGAGGTGGAGGGGCTGCTGTGGGCCCAGTCCGGGCGGAGAAAGAAAGAAAGAGAGAGAGAGAAAAAGAGAGAGAGAGAGAGAGAGAGAGAGAGAGAGAGTGAGGCTATTTTCCTCTGCCAGCCTGCCAGTGCCCACAGGCCTCAACTGTTGGCTGGAACAGAGGCCCAGAAAAATAAGCTTCCAGTAGAGGGAGGGAGCAAGGGAGCAGGGCCTGTCAAAGTATGTGGGCGTGATGGAGTAGCAGGTCAGTCTGTCTGGCCAATTCAAGCAGGTCACTATGAGATTTAGCCCTCCAGCACATGAAAACATCAACGTAACGGGCTCTTATGTAGATCATTCGTCAGCTTTCAAAGGAACACTTCACCCCGAATCAGTGCTAATGTGCAAATGCAGATAACAGCGGATGCCAAATAGAGAAGATCAGCCTGCACGCAGATATTTATGTCAAGGAATGGTCTGCAGCAAGAGCAGAGCAGAGACGGTGTAAGTATAGCATTTTCAAATACTGTATTTAGCAGCAGTGATTAAAAGAGATTCAGGGAACAAAGTAATAATTATGAAAAAACTGTGGGCAGCGGTGCTCTAGTGTTTAGAGACTAGGCCCCAGGCTCGGAAGGTTGTGGGTTCGAATCCCAGAGCAGTAGGCTGCCCTGAGGTATCCTTGAGAAAGGTACCATCCCTATCACTGCTCCCCGGGCGCTCGAAATAGCTACTCCCTGCTGCATGGGTGAAAGTAGTCACTTTCACTTTGTCAAAAAGTGCAAAAATCACCTCCAGTAGCAGCAAAACATTATATCGACATGAGAAATGGCACGGTGTCGGAAAACATTAAATATAAACATTATTTCTGATTTACAAACATCCTAAAGGTCCTCTTTCTGAATAAGTGACTTATTCGCTCTGTTGCGATGTGAATTTTAAATGCAGTCCGAGGTCCCGACATACTTAAAACAAACACACTATTTTTATTTACTATCCAGACTGGAGAGTGAAGCGACACTGAATTAGGTACGTTCTCTAATCCAGAGCGACTTCCATTCCCATCTACAGGGACAGTCCCCCCTGGAGCAACTCGGGGTTAAAGGTCTTGCTCGGGAACCCAATGGTGGAAGTGCTAGACGTGGGATTCGAACCTGCAACCTCTTGGTTCATAGGTCCGTAGGCGAGCATCCTTTTCAGTGTTCGTACCGTGTGTCCATAGCCTTTTATAGGCACAAACCTCTAACGTTCAGACGCCTGGTTCTAGCGTGTGAGCACTTCTGACGTTGTGTGTCTAGAGTTGAGCTTTTAACACAAAAGCCATTCTGAAAAGCTTCCATCTTAAAGACTGAACGATGCTGCTGGATTCCCCCTTTCATATTGACCGCTGCTAATGTGACAGACTGAAGCAAACGCAAGCATGCCAAAATCAATAAGCATGACCTCGATTGTAGCGACGGTCACATTTTTAAAGAAGTGTTCCGTCAAAGTTTTCACGGAAATAGGAGTGTTATACATGATCTTAACAGCACGTAAATCAATTAAAAGCAATCTGCAAAACTGAGTCCTTCCTGCCCTCTCCAGTCACTCCGTGTGGACCGCAAAGTTGCACGGCTGAAATGAATTCCAGGCTGAAATCTCAAACTCATCTGAACTAATCGGTCCTGGTTGGATGACACCGGGTTCAGATCCTGAATCGTTTTAGTGTTGATTCTTACCGGCTAATTGTCTCCTTCATTCACATTCTCTGCCTGTTTTCATGAACAGACAGCCCAAGGCCTGGTAGCAAGCCCCTTTACACCGAGTGATCTCGTGAATATTTAATGCTACGCCCACACGATGCTTGCAAAACCAGAAAACCAAACAAAAAACATCACGGCCCGTGTTCTGTTGTCATGCCGCTGCTCTGGCGTTTGCATATGCATGTACAGTACCGAGTTGTAAGCATTTATGCGTGATCTGACTGGTGACTGGCGTTATGGAGACAACAAATTCGCTCAGTGCCAAGTCATGTGCTACTGGTTCATTCAGTGGCACGCTGCCAAAACGTAGGCACTGCCAGCAACATGTCATAACAATCCATTTAAACATCAACCAGCAGCATTATCACTGCCAGCCCTCAGCACACAGCACAATGAACAGAACCATGATACCAGCAACAGAGTCCTTTAATCAGCCAGCCGGGCCAAACGATGATGAGGAACGGTGCTTTTTAAGAGTTCGGGCACGAGTGTTCGATAAACTCAGCTTGACCCAGTAGCTTTAAAAGCACAGGGCAGGGTTTAAGCAGATTATTTGGGGAAGTTTATCTAGTAAACACTGATTAATCTAGTAAGAGCTTCTGCAGAGCCCTCCAGCTAGCGTTCTTGCTGGAGGCACTAATGAAGACTCATGCACGACATATTCACCCCTTCAGCAAACGACAGCCTCAGCTGATCATTATTTACATGCCTCTTGGATTTCCTGCACGTCTACACGCATGGACACCCGCCTAGAAGGCACAATCCCACTTTATAGATTTTTTAATTGTAAATGTTGTAAATTCAGTGCAGTGTGTTTATTTGATCCTAATGAACACCGCTCTATTGAATTCATGGGTCCGACTATCTTTCTGAAGATACACACATACAGAAAGACCTGACATAACATATTTCAGGCTTTTCAGGAAATGAATGACTGGGGAAAGAAAAAAAAAGACTGACAGGATATAGAATAATTGTTGTTCTAACAATGTAATGTAAGAAAAAAAAATGATAAACGACTGCTAAGAGATCATTTTTGCGGCGTGTAGACATTGACAGCTACTGAAAAACGATGATGGGAGTCGTTTTCATCTGTAATCAAGAAAATGGAAAAGATATTTCTGCTCACACATCAACATCAACGGCCCATCACGGCGCGGCTGAATCTGCACAGAACTGTGTTACTAATGCAAGTCAGCTGTGCAACGTCTACAACAACTGGCTGATGCATTTGGCATGTCATTTGCATCCCAGCCATTAACATTCACTCCATGTTCGCAAATTGGCCTTGACGGTGCCGATACGATTTTAAATATGAGGAGAACGAAGTGAAGACCCGTCGCAGACGTCGACTACTGTGGAAAACAGAGGAAATGAAAAATGAGATTTTTCTTTCATCGAATTATTCCTATAAGATTATTGGAGGGAAAGGAGGAGTAACATGAGGCCAGAAAGAGAGAGAAAGCAAGAAAGAAAGTGGGAGAGTGAGAGAGAAGGAGGGAGAGAGACAGAGGGAAAGAGAGACAGAAGAGCAGGAGGACAGAGCTGGAAAGAGAGGAGACAGAGAAAAAGTGTGATAAAAAGGAGAATGAGAAAAAGAAAGAAAGGAAAAAGTAGAGAGACAGAGAGAGCAGTATGTTCTCACATGCAGCACCATGTGAGCCTGGCTCCAGCAGAGATGGGGGGGGAGGGGGAGGGAGAGAGGGAGAGAGAGAGAGAGAGGGAGAGAGAGAGCTGCTTTATGTAAGTGTCTGGCGGAGAGGCTGGCTGTGTGGAGGACTCACATGCTGATGTCGTGGTTTGCTCTGTACAGGCTGTCTGCGGGACGCCCTCCCTCTCACTCCTCCCCCTCTCCTCCCTTCCTGCCCATGTTCCCCAGTTCACCCCTGCAGTAGGGACAGGGAGTGGTGTGTCTTTTTGTGAGTGTGTGTTTGCTTCATACATTTTCCCAGCAGAAATGCCCTCACTTATGTTTTTAGTTATTTTAAGTTTAGGGCTAACAAATGTTTAATTAGGATCATTTTACTAAGGTGACTTCTACACATCAGTCTGAAGTTTACTGAAGGGAAAAAGAAAGTGCAGGCCAAGGCTTTATCCCTTTATGGGACCCCTGCTCCTATATATTCATATATAATAATCACAGGACCATTTTTACGATGACTTTTATTACCTTACTTACACAATATGGGTATCAGCCCGGGGCTTGACAAGATATAAAAACAAATGTTATTAAGTGTGTGTGTGTGTGTGTGTGTGTGTGTGTGTGTGTGTGTGTGTGTGTGTGTGTGGGAGGGAGGAAGGGGGATCTAAGGTGCCGACTTTGCATTAGTGAAGCCTGAAGAATCGGCTTGCGTCCAACCCTTCCCCTCCTGCTACACCCTCTTTTCTGTTCACAGCACACACACACACACTTTCCCAAACTCTCAGCCCTCGTCCCCTCCTCCTCAGCCAGGCAGCTGACAAAACACAAAAGAGAGAAGTGTGCAACTGGTGAGATAAAGGCAGGGACATCTTGCATTTAGGCCCTCAGCATAATAAACTCCAGCTCAACAAAACCACCCAACCATTAAAAACTGCTGGACACCCGTCAGGCTGGGACACATGTGTAACACTGGTCCCGCTCTGACCCTCAGATTAGGGTTGGGAACCATATGTGGGCCCACATGACCATCCTTTTAACTTTATAGCAGTTTTAGAACAATTCTCAGCAGCTCCTGATAAAAGGTCTTAAATATTTTCACAGTTTTTTCAAAATTTCTGCTCAACTGCATCATAACATTTCACACCCATTTCTTCAGTTTTTTTTTTTTCATATTCTGCTTTCAAAGACCCAAACTTTCTTTGCAAAGATAAAATATAAAACAGAAATAGTATTTTTGCACCAACAAATATAACAAGCGATTTGATTTGAAAGGCTCAGTTCCCTAAAAGAAGCCCCTCCATGAATATGAACCATCTGTTGCCCGAGACTTTATTTGTACTTTATTGGTGAAAAATGGAAAAAAGCCTAAACACTTAAATAATAAATTGTAGGAAAACTCAAACCATTTTGATCAGTTTCAATCTCTTAATTATACATTTAAATAAATAAATAAATAAATAAATAAATAAATAAATGCCAGAATTGTGATGAACCAGGCCAAATTTTAGTAACTGACCACTATTTTACCATCATCAGCATGTATGTGAAGTGAAAGTGAAAACTCTTGTCACACGGCACGGCACACAGTGTAACACAACGAAATTACACATCTGCTTTTTACCCATACACTCACACACGTGCAGCAGGGGGCAGCTCTTAAAAGCGCCCGGGGAGCAGTGATGGGGGCGGTAACTTGCTCAAGGGTACCGCAGGCCAACCTATTGGTAAGGGATTCGAACACAACGCCAACTGGCTAACCACTAGGACGCCACTGGACTATAGATTTATGCAACCTTACTGGTCTTTCTGAACAGCAAAACATTCCAGTTCATCATATCTCCATGACATGACACTTCAGTTCAGTCCAATTCAAGCTTTCCATCATGTGTGAATGTCCGTCTTCAGGTCTAAATAGCAGGTCAGAAGGTGACTGGGGTGAGCAGCAATCCGCCAATCATAAGCAAGATGTATACGAAATCTGGACAGAAGTCCTTTTTGGGACAAGGTGGATCAAGGATTCAGGGCCTCACATACAACCAAAGCAATAAATACATTAAATTAGCATTTTAAAAGTAAAGGACCCCACTGATGATGTGAACTGGACCTGAGACTGTTAAGGAGACATGGGCTCGGGGGTTATTTAGGGGGCAATAAATAAATAAGATTCAGCCGTCGACTTTCCAGAATGTGTAACATGCAATAACAAATTCCAGTCTTATTAAACACTGATTACCGCATGTGAGGAGGCCTTTCACACCGGCTCACGACAAGACTGACGTCAGTCCAAGGGAAGAACGCTTTCAGAAATGGAAGTGTTGATCATTTATTTTCATCAATCAACAAAATGCAGTGAATGAACAAAAGAGAATCTAAATCAAATCAATATTTGGTGTGACCACCCTTTGCTTTCAAAACAGCATCAATTCTTCTAGGTACACTTACTCACAGTTTTTGAAGCAACTCGGCCGGTAGGTTGTTCCAAACATCTTGGAGAACGAACCACAGATCTTCTGTGGATGTAGCTTCCTCACATCGTCTCTTCATGTGATCCAGACACACTGGATGATGTGGAGATCAGGGCTCTGTGGGGCCAGAAGAACTGATGCTGCTCTGAAGGTAAAAGGTAGTAACACCAAATATTGACCTGATTTAGATTTTACTTTTGTTCGCTCACTTTGCATTTTGTAAATTGATCAAAATAAACAATCATTATTTATATTTCTGAAAGCATTCTTTGTTTACAGCATTTTTTCACACCTGCCTAAAACTTTTGCACAGTACTGTGTATAAACACACACCCAAAAAGCCAAAACGTGGACCATCACAGTAGCAATTGTATCAACATTTGTGTAAAAATGCTCAGATAGGTCAAAAAGGTCCTTTATTGCATGCTGTTGTCTCCACCTCCCCCTCTGACTCTTCCTGACTGTCAGTGAGAACAGACTGCACGTCAGCACATGAAGAAGGCACAATAGCAGGGTGTGTTTCTCTCAAGTGTCACCCAACTGATAACAAACAGAGGTCAAAAGGTTAAGTCCGTCCTCAAGCGCCATCCCCCTAGCACTGCAGCAGTCAGCATTATCAGGTTCTGTGAGCTAGGGGAAGACTTACACACTTCCGATACCCACAAATAACCGAAGCGATTGGATGTTTGTGTTATCAGCGAAGATCAACTTGGAACAAATGAAAAGAAACAGAAGTCTGGGATCAGGTCCAGACCCCAGAGTGTTCGGACGGCAGGGGGATTGGTGTGCTGGGGCTTTTTCCACACTGCTGGGACGCTTGGAACCCCGTTCGCTCAATCCCCGAAGGAGGCCGGCACAAAATCTGCCACTGTCTGGCTGTTCCCATGACAACGGCCAGGTGAAGCACCGGGCTGGGGAACACGGAGGGAGCATGTGACTCTCCCCACATGTTCACACACACGGTCGAGTGTATTGCTGGAAAGCTCCATCAATCACGGCCGAACACACACACACACACACACTTCCCTAAATGCTAACCCAACCCAAAATTTGAACATCAGCACACAACCATGGGTCAGAAACAATGAACCAGCTGAAATATTTATGTTGATCCGTTATATTGAAAGCTTAATATAGCCAGGGCAGCAGGAGGAGCTGGAGTCTATCGCAGCGCTCGTGGGACAGAGACACACCCTGGACAAGTCGCCAGTCCATCACAGGACACGTGTACACCTAGAGGGCAAAACAGCATCGGAAATCCACCTGACATGCATCTCTGTGGACTTTCAGAACATTTCAGGATTGCTGAACTGCAAAAAACAAACTTGTTTCTTTTTCAATTTATACTTCTTTAATATCAAAATCTGCAGCAGCCATAGATTTTCTTTTTTAAGTTAAAATGTTAAACACAAGCTATAGGTGTAATATTAGCCATTTAAAGCAATGAACATTAAATGTGGCCTGTGCAAAAGTTATGACACATTAAAATGTCCAGATTCAAATTTAGTTAAACTCAAATGGGAAGATGTGCCCCCAAAACTGCAGAAAGTCTCAAACTTGCGTTGCCTAATTAACAGGATAATCAACAGGAACCAGAACTGTTCAGACTCACGGGGCAGCGGTGGTCTAGTATTTAGAGAGTCACCCACAGGATCGGAAGATTGTAGTTCAAACCCCAACCAGTAGGTTGCCCTGAGGTAGCCTTGAGCAAGGAACCATCCCCATCACTGCTCCCTGGGCACTTTCATAGCTGCCCCCTGCTGCACGGTGTTTGCATGGCTTAAATGCAGAGGTCTAATTTCATTGTGGTTCAACTGTGTGCTGTGCTGTGACCTCACAATGATGAGAATAGTCACTTTCACTTCACTTTTTACTTTGTGCAAAGGACTGCATCGAGAGTCGTAGACCAGTAATAACCAGCGAGAGAGGAGAGACGAGAGAAGAATGAAAGAAAGAAAAACAATAGACATGGATGTATAACGTGAGGTAGGGGTTGAGGGCAATAGATGAAAGAAAGAGGGGCTGGAAATGAGAGAGAGAGAGAGAAAGGAGACAGACTTGAGATGAAATGGGAGAGAGTGAGAAAAGGAGAGGGGGAGAAAGAAGGGAAAATGGGCAAGAGTGTGAGAAAGTATGAGCGGGAGAGAATAAGAGTGAGAGAAAGACGAGTGACAGAGACATGAGCAAGAAAGAGAGCGAGAGAGAGCGAGAGCGAGAGAGAGAGTAGAAAATGAGTTCCTCTTCTACCAATTTTTGATGCAACAAAGGAACAAAAAGCCATCAATCATAGATCGACCTGCAACACTTCACAGCGCACACACAATTCATCAGACGTGTAATTCTGCCCTCTGGGACCCTTCATCTGTTCCTCCTCCAGCACTTAACTCTTAGAAGTCACACTTAGCGGCGATGATAACAAAAGCATGTTATTATTTTATATGAATTATTTCTTGCTTGTAATTCATTGACACAACGGAAGAAATTGAGTGGAAAATGCAGGTTCTAGATGTTCCAGGTCTCCCACAATAGAGCCAGTAAGTTGAAGAGGAGGTATTTTATGATCTGAAGAAAAGTCATTACTGTAAGATCTTGTTTTGTGGAAAGAAAAGCTCACACAGACCTGAACTTGAAAAGGAAAATGTCTCCACGGGCTGGTGTTATTTATTGGGTGTCAGATTTTAAGGGAAAACCTCTGAGCAGTGTCTTCTCTGCGGCAGAGATAGCCTCAATCCAGAACCAAAACGGTGTGCATTCTGGTTAGAAGATCCCACCTGGCCCCCAGAGACAAATTTTAACATAATTAATGGCTTCAAGTCACTTTGCACTCAAATATGTAAATATGCCATTTCAATAGCGCAGTAGAACGAGAGTGAACGCCACTCCTGAGGATTAATCAAGAATTAAAGACGTTCAGGCTGTAAAGCAATCCAGCCCCAAAATACACTCCAAATCAAACGCATGCCAACGCTGCAGAAGGTCCTCTTACTGCAAAGAGCCGTAAACATCCGTCATCATTCAGGCCTGTCAGCAAAAGTGTCACATTTTAAAGTGCTTGTGGCTCACGCGTGACTATTTATCCATAATGGATGACGGGGCAGGACGCGCATCTCCGCTCTGCATTATTTATTGATAGCTTCCTGTTTGCATCTGCTTCCATAAGCACACAGAAGGCTGTGCCCCTTCACGGAGGGGACGCGCACGAGCAGCGACTGATGTTGCCCGCGGGGCAAAAGAACGGTATTGAATTCCTGAGCCCTCCACCCAGGAGGGCTGGGTTCTCAACACATACAGTACTGGGCAACAGCCTTTCATTGAGCAAGTCACAGAGACAACAGTGATTTATTTCTAACCAGCTTTAAAGCCAATATTTGCTACGACCCCCGTTATTCTTCAGCACAGCCTGAACTCTCTTAGACCAGCCTTCTCGTCTTCTCTTTAAGCCTTCAGGAACAGTCGTCCAGGCTTCTTGAAGGACGTTCCAAAGCTCTTCTTTGGACCTCAGCTGCCTTTTGCGTCTCCGTTCTGATCCCAGACTGCTTCTGAAACTGCTCAGGCACAATGACTATACTGCAAATGAGAGACAAAAACCTCGGTCTTTCAGGAAGCCTGGAGAACTCTTCTTCATGTATACGTTGAAAAATATGAGAAAGTCATATGAGCAAAATATAAAGAAATGGAGTTCTTGCGCAGTACTGTAAAATCAAATGTTTAAAATCATGAAATACATTAATATTGCAAATAATGGGAAAAAATGAGCAAACGTGCAAATGTACGGTTCTGTTGATTTTAAGTGCAAGTGAAAAAATGCATCTCCATTACTGCGGTGTTCGAATTTTACTGGAGATCTTTATTTCTTTAACACTTTTGGCGCGAAGGGGGAATAAAATGTTTACAGTAGGTTAAAGTCAGCAAATAAAAATGAACCAGGCATTAACATTAGTAGACTTTATATAAGCTTACATTCACCAAATCTGAAAAAGAAAAAAAAAAATGTCGAACAGAACAGTGGTTCCTTCTAAAATCACTGAGAAAGGTGTAGATCAGAAATGAGTCAGTGTCTTTTAAATCTATTTTTCAGCGCTTTTTGGATCATAAATCTTAAGACAGTGTCCAAAAATGATGGAGTTTAAAAAAAGCTGTAAGGCATCACAATGAAGTTCAAATAAAAAAACGTCAGTGAACTGTAAAAAGTAACATATAATATTTAAAACACCAAAAATGAATCCATAAAATGAGTAAGTCCAGGCTCCAGTAGGTAATTCCGTTCGGGAAAGCCCAGTAGATCCTGCACAGTCACATGAGAGCCTCCCTGTGGTTTTGCGGGCTGCTACTTGAAAGCCTCCGATACGTTATTAGACTGGGATTCGGAAGTGATTTCCAACTGCCGGCCAAAGGAAGCAGAGGGTCATCTACTTTTAGCCTGGCAGGCAGGTGGCGGGGTATATATGGCCATGTTTGCAAACACACTTGCCTGGAGATCCTCTGAGTGCTAACTTTAAAAGATTTTTAATTAGCACCCACAAATAGTAGGTGGCAAAATAGAACCTGCGATCAGTTCACTCCTGATATGAACATGGCCATCACGCTCACAGGACGTGATTCAGGCCGCAGACTAAGACACAGCCATATACAGCTTGCTTTGGAGCATTTATAAGAACTCTGGTAGGTCCCATGGTGCCCAGATCCAAAAATAAATAACCCTTGAAAAAAGACAAGTGGTGGAGCTGGAGTTGGGAGAGATGAGGCTGGACAGGATTAGGAACAAGTATGTTAGAGGGACAGCTCAATTTGGACGAATTGGATTTGAAGTGAGATGGTTTGGACATGTCCAGAGGAGCGACGAGGAGAACATCAGGAGTGGGATGTTGAGGATGGAGCTGCCAGGAAAGAAGAAAAGAGGAAGGACAAAGAGAAGGTTTATGGACGTGGTGAGGGAGGACATGCAGGTGATCCGAATGAGTGAGGAAGATTTAGGGGACAGGACGAAATGGAGATGGACGATTCGCTGTGGTGACCTCTAACAGGAGCAGCCGAAAGTAATAACTCTTAAGCAGCAGTCTTAAGACTAAACCCAAGCCTAACAGTGACATCGGGGTTTAGATCTGCGAGACAGACGTCAGCGAACAGGACTGGAGATTGTGGAACACACTTTCAGAGAGTGAGACGCTCTGAGACCGAGATCAGTGCAGGATGAGATCAGACTGCATCTGTAAGAACGGTCCAGCCATGAGCAGGTAGAGAGGGACATGAGAGTTTTTTGCACCGCAACCCTACTGTTATTACAAAGATGTGCAGCATCTGAGAGGTCAGCAGAGTTAAAACAACAGGCCCTGGTCAACAGCCAGCCCTTCCACAGTCCACCCACTGCCAGAACCTGATCTAGTTTGGAAGCTTCCTCTGTATCTGACCTTCTCCTTCAAGAGACACGGTGCTGCTCTGACATTACGCAGCTGGATGGATTAGAATAGTGATTGGTCTAAACAACAATATAACAGACTGAGGCAGCGCTGACCTAGTGGTTAGTTTCTAGGCCCTATAATCCCGGTTTTGGGTTTGAGTCCCAGACAAGTGCGGTGCCCTGAGGTATCCTTGGGTAAGGTAGAGTCCCCATCACTGCTACCTGGGTGCATGACTGCCCCGGCTGTGCGGTGTTTGTGGGTTCAGTGCAGAGAAGCCTTTTGTGGTGGTTCACTGTGGGGTGCTGCATTCACTGTGACATGTAGTCACTTTCACTTAAATTATTATTTACTTATTTTTCATGTAAAATAAATGAATAAAATCAGTGTGAATTTGAACGCGTGCCATGTGCCAGTACAGGATGGCCCGTCTGACCCCTTTATTAATAGGAATATGTCCCCTTGAAGGAGTAGATCGCCACAAATCAATTATCAGTGATATTAATATCAGTTATATTAACTGATCACAGCAGAAATAAAACATGCAACATGCATGTACAAACGCTTGGTTACTGTGCTTCAGTGGAATTTTATTTATTTATTTATACAAAAATATCTGTACTTTATTTAGAACATATATTTGAGGGATATATATTTGTTTATTTAACGTCTCCCAACATGAGGACATTTAAACAGATTTATTATTGCGAAAATGTCCAAATCCCTTAGAATGAAATCTGCCACAACACAAAAGGCAAAATAAAAAAAGTTAAATATCACA
The DNA here is from genome assembly GCA_017165825.1 of Hepsetus odoe. NCBI lineage: Eukaryota > Metazoa > Chordata > Actinopteri > Characiformes > Hepsetidae > Hepsetus > Hepsetus odoe. The sequence goes on from CM029389.1 coordinate 3,186,737, forward strand.
CACAGGCCATCCGACCTTCTGTACAGCAGGAGGCTCTCCAACAGCTGCCACATCTGTTCATCGGTTCTTGGACGACCCAGCACCAGCATGCAGCGCCCCAACACTTGGCCGGTCCTCTATAAAACCCCCGCACCCTCCCTCCAGCGTAGGACCCTTCAACAGGAGCCGAAATCACGAGAGGAGTCTGAGCACACTCTCCAAAACAGCCTTCAGGAATCACTTAGAAGAACCGCTATTGGACGATTGAATCATTTGAACCATTCGAAGGGACGGAAGGTTCTTCGGGAGCCATTTTTTGTAAAGGAGATATCTAGAACATGTTATTTAAAGTAAAAAAAAACCATTAAAAAACATTTTAAAAAACTTAAAAAACACACGCCTGACAAGATTTTTCAAACATCTAAAAGGCTCCACACATTTTTTCCAACACTGTTCTTTAGGGAACCAGACGTGGTTGTTTTATGGCATCATTCAAATCTGTAGAAAGTCTGTGTGAAGACACACAGAAGGCAGATCTTTAGTAGGCTAATTACAGAACAATGTGAAGGCACCCTGCGATTTTAACAGCAGTTTTCTAAACAGTTTTATATTCCAGGCATATTTGGGAGGTTAGCCAGGGGTTACCGCAATAGCTACACATGTTTTAAATTACACGACTGCTGATAACCGAACTGCAGGCCGTAAAGCGGGTCTCTGTGGTGGGTCCGTCTCATAAATGCGGTGAACCCTTGATGCGTCTGGTCAAATAAATCAGTGCACTTGTTTTTCTATTTGCGTCCAATGTTTTGCATGTTCTTCACCGTTCAAAATCGCAGTTCAGTGAACTTCAGCCTGGGCAGAGTGAAGAGAAAACAGAACAACACACAAGTACACTAAACCCATCGTCCAAGTCTGTATGCACGTCATACAGTTTAGTACTTTTATTATTTTACAATAAAAAAAAAAGTAAATTAAGATACTCCCATAAATGTGTAGGATATATAAACTACTACCTATAAAATCAATAAATGAATAATTCTAATAAATAAAAATATAACTTTTTTCCTAATTTCTAACCTTTTCATATTAATATAAAACGATATAATATATTAAAAATATATAACCATCTGAAAAATGCATATATACATATAATTTATGTTGATATCCATTTAAATCAATAATTATAATTTACATATATTATTAGGTTGGATTACTTAATTTATTCCTAGTTAATCATCTTTAATGAAACAATACTGATGTTGAAAGAGGTGAAGATCATTTTAAAAGTTAGTTTGCTTTAGTTTGAGGGTTAAAGACCCTATTGAAACGCTCTCAAGGGCTTCGGACTGCATGGGAAGTCATGCACTCTCAAAAATAAAGATGCAAACAAGGGTCCCTTTTTGAGCCGATTTCAGTGCTATAAAAAAACCTTACAATCAAAGGTTCCTTGGAAAACTGTTTTTGCACATGAGATATGTGAACACGAGGGACCTCTTAATAACGCAAAGGTAGTAAAATCGAGTTTATTGGAACCTTTGTATGAGGTTTTTCAGTCAAAGCTTTCTATCAAGAATTTTCCTAAGATCATGAAAAGGTTCTTTAATAAGGCATTATCTGCACAAATCCCCTCATCAAACATGGTTCTTTAAAGCAGCAAAAAAGGGTTCTTCTTGTTCAAATATTACTTTACACCACTCAAGATGCAATTTTAAGCATTAAGGAACTTCAAGTGACTTTTATTCTGTAAAATGATTACGTTGCATGAGCAGGAAATCAGCAAAACTAATATCCAGAATGCCCTTTGAAGGTTGGTGATCATGTCCTGAAGGTGATGATAAACAACAAAATGTTAAAAATTCTAAATTGTTAAAAGGATCCACATCATAAAAAAAGAAATTCTCTTTTTGAAACAATTATTTTTTTATTATACCACTCAATCTACAGTCCATACCTGCCAACTAAGCTGCAAATCTGCCTGTTTTGAGTCTGGGGTTTTGTGATGTCACAAAAACCAACGTGCTCAAATACAGCCAGCTATCGGGTCTGCAGTATGCCGGTGCCCACTTGCTCTTAAGATTTAACGAGCGTTTCAGGCCTGACTGCCTTTTGAGTCCACATTTGATCTCATTTATTCAGATTAGTCTGAATCAAATATTTAGGGGTTGAGCTAAAGCTGAGTCTCGAGTCTCAAGAGGTACAAGATCAAATCGAGTCTCATATCCAAGACTTTAGAGCACGAGTCCAAATCGAATCTCGAGTCTTTAGGAATCATCCCTTCGCCATTAGGGTGTGGGTGTGAGCAGAGCTTTGATCTTAATTCAGAGCGCTTTGATCTTAATTCAGAGAGCAAAGAGCAGAGCTTTGATCTTAATTCTTTGATCTTAATTCAGACTCACATCAGAGGATGTGAGTCTGAATTAAGTCTCAGACTTGTAGGGTGTGAGCTCAAGTTTCAGTGTCAAGTCCCAGATGAACCTCAAGATTTTAGGACGTGAGTCTGATCGATTTTAAGTCTTTAAGGAGTGAGACCGAGTTGATTCTTGAATCTTGAGGGTGAGCTGAAGTTGAGTCTCAAGTCTTCGAGGTAGAAATCAAGTCGAGGTTCAAAGTTTTTCATTTTTAACCAATAATACAAAAATGACTGATCAAAAAACCAAGGAGCTTTGCTGCTTAACCAACTGAAACTTCTGATCTCTGAGGGCTAATAATCTCTCTTTGCTCCTCAATCACTTTTAAAATGATGTACAGCTAAATGTACATTCTGGAGATTAGCGTATAATGACCAAATCTGAATTACAGCAGATATTATTATTAGAGATTAGATTGTCCAAAAATAAGAAAACTCACATTTTCAATGTGCATCAGAGATCATTTGTATTCGGCTGACTCGCTCGGTCATCGTGTTCAATATTAAAAGACAGAGGACGTTCTCTCGTCCTCATATACACGGCGTGCAATGGATAGGTGACCTTGTTTGTGGACACAGCACCACCACGGTGCTGACCACATCGGAGGCCGTTCAATCCATCTTCAGCTAATTGCAATGTTGGAAAACTTGAGGACGGGTATGAATGGGCCTTAATGACATGTGAGCTGCAGAAAACACTTTCTCCTAATGAATCGTATCGGCCCTGGCAGGCTTACATGCGAAGCGATTAAGCAGAACTTCGCTCCAGTAGCGGCCCTTTCACTGTCCTGGAGCACGATAGGGGAAAATTGCTTTAGCGAGCTAGCGGTAAGCTCGGACCCCATCGCCAGCACCTCTTATTAAAGTGTCAACTTTGATGAATGGTTCCAAACGAGCGTTTCTCCACACCGAGGCCTTTCTCCAGTCTCTCCAGCTGCCGCTATCTGCTGATCACCTGCAGGGTAGAGGTGAAGGGTGCTGCTAGTCGGAGAGCCGCTCATGTAAATTCACACCACTCCCCTTCGTTAGAAACGCCAAGACAGGAGGGTTGCGTCAAAACCTGCTCAAGGTCAGGTTCACTGCTTCCTGCTTGTGTCATGGATTCAAAAGGTTCTGCAGTGACTGTAACCAAATCTGAAGATCCTCTTGTTGAAATATAAGTGTCACCTGACTGACCCACGTTTCCAGATACTACTTCAACGCAGTCCAACTGGTCCAAAGCTGGAAAAGCTGTATAGTTTTTTTTGTTTTTTTTTTATGTTGCATGCGACTTTCCTCACAAAGTGAATGAACATCAGGTGCATGGAAGTTTCTCAGTTGGACAGAATTAGAACCGTGTATATTAGAGGGACAGATCAAGTTGGACGTTTTGGAGACAGAGAAGCAAGGCTGCGTTGGTTTGGACATGTCCAGAGGAGAGACGAGGATTATGTTGATGATGGAGCTGCGAGGAAAGAGGAGAAGAGCAAGACCAAAGAGAAGGTTTATGGACGTGGTGAGAGAGGACATCATGCAGGTTGTCGGTTTGAGGGAGGAAGATGCAGAGAACCGGAAGAAATGGAAACGGATGAGCCGCTGTGGCGACCCCTAAACGGAAGCAGCCAAAAGAAGAAGCTCTAACAGTTAGCATGAGCAGAAATGGCAGAAGGCAGAAAGGTAGATTAATTCATAATTAAATAATCATTAGTTACTGCCCTACCGATGTACTCGGCGAAGTGAGAGGAAATCTCATTCGGTGGTCGATCGATTACAGTGATGATCATTAGTCTGATCCGGTGTGAGCGAAACCTCCATTTTATTTGATTAGTTGCATTTCATTCATCAGCTGTTTGCAGATCTACCATTTGATGAAAAGATGCAGGGACACCTGATCTAGGTTAAACAGGCTGGCTATGCAGGCTATACTGGAAGCGTGAGTGTATGATGGCGTTGTGTGTAAAGCGCACTCTCTTGTTCGCCCTGCGTGCTAATTACTGCTGCCGAGTTATAAATAGCTGCCACACCAGCATGGCCAGGTTTCTTTGTTCCTCGTGCCCGGATTCAGTTTGCCTCCAGTATTTCCATGCGCGTGCGCCGCTCTCCGAAATAGCCGCCACTGAGTTGGAGTGGATCCCTGTCTGCAGCACTATAAATAGCCCATCAGATATTTTTCTCCTGTGTGCACAGTGCATGCAGTGGAATTGGAGATGTATTAATATCCATGGCCACCACAGTCATGGAGACCACAAGATCAGGCATGCTGTGTGGAATACGAGAGACTGTAACGATCATTACAGTGTACATTGCTTAGATTGTCGACCATCTCGCAAAGGCCCATCAGACTGATCCGAAACTCTTACATCTCATGTGTTCATGCATTTCACCACCGCTTGTTAAAGCCAGAACATCTTTGGTCTTTGCTTTTTTGCTTTTCCACTACAAGGGGAAAACAGACAAGCTATAAAAGCCTGCAATAATTCACGGAATCATTACACACTAACCATAGACTACGTTGAGGACTAAAATCAGACCAAATTCCAGGTTTCTAGATTGTGGTGCTCCCATTTAAGATACAGTACTTTGCAAAAGTCTTGAGACACACCTCGCTTCTTTGCATAAAAGAATTTGTTGGTGCAATAAAAGTACAGTTTGAGGGACAAAACGTCTCATCCTCATCGTCGAGTAGATTAAACGGATGACAAATGGGAACAAATGGTTTTGTGCTCCAGGCTGCAAAGTGTCTAAAGACACAAGGTTCTAGATAAAAGGGTTCCAACCACTCAGTATCAGTAAATGAATCACCTGATCATCTGGAATCATCTGCACCTGGTTCTTCACTGCTTCGTGTCTTAAGTTAGACGCTTTGTTCTGCTTGGAGGTTCAGATGTAGATCACTGTGTGGATTAACCAACACAGAACTATCAAACTGCTCAGGTACAGAGACTGGACTGAACATGAGGGACAACAACACTGTCCTTCAGGAAGATCTGGAGAACTGCTCATCATGACTATCATCTACAAGATAGTCAGACTCATAGGAAAAATATGAAGAAATGAAAGTTTCTTGCACAGGATTGCATACTAGGTTAACATGTGGAGCGAAAAACTGAAGCAAAGACTTTAGCCCTTCAATGTCATTTAAAAGCAAGAGCAAGATGGTCAATTTAGGCTTGTTTTGCTTTACACTGCCCAGCCCATCTCTGCATCACAATCTTCAAAATCCACCATTATTTTATTTTTATTTCACCAGGCACAATTTCTCAGTAAGCCAGGTAACTTGAGCTCAAGTTGAGGGTTATCCAAAAATATCCTTTAGCTCTCCTCATATTGGACTGAGTTTGTGTAGTGAGTGAGTGCTCCAAATAATATTTACATTAAACACACTTACATACATGCATAAATCAGCCAGTAGGGTGCCCTGAAGTACCCTTGAGCAAAGTACCATCCCCAACTCTACTCCACCAGCACTGGATGGGTTAAATGCAGAGGTGGGGCAGTGGTGGCCTAATGTTAGGGAGCATTCCTCGAACCCAAAGTTGGCAGGTTTGAGTCACAGGTAGGTTACCCTTGAGCAAGGTTCCAACCCCCCTGCCCACTGCTGCACTGTCAGAGTCATGTGTTAAAGAAGAGAAGGCATTTCGTTGTTGTGTTCATAACGACCAATGGTCACGTTCACTTTTACTTCTACTTGGGACAGGAAGATGGGCGAAAGGCCACATCACATCTGGAGGAAAGGCAAGCCTGTTGCTGAAGTTAATCCTGGCTTTAAGAGAAACACATATGGGGCTGTGTAGAGTGTATGTGGAGGAGCTGGGGAAGAAAATGCCCCAGGAAATGCAATCAAAAGAAAGCAAGTCTGCAGAGGCAGTGCATACCGGCTACACCCAGCACGAGCTGCTGTTTTGGAGATGATCTCCTGTCGTCTCGCCAGTCTAGACAGTTTATGTCAAAGTGGCTTAGATCCTTATGCTTGACCACTTTTCCTAATTCAAACACATTGATTTTGAGAAGTGGCTGTTTGGCACTTCCTAACAAACGTATCCCATCTGATCAGTCTTTGAGTACGAGTAAGAAACAGCTGTTATGTTTCCCATCAGCGCTGAATCACCGCCCAATCTTTGGGAAAGTAACTTTTGTCATCTAGGATTTGCTCCAGTAAATGAGTTTAATCAAGTTATTGCCAAAGCCCTGAAATGCTGCTATGGAAACACTCCTAGGAGTGTCCTTCCTGCAGCCTCTGTGTCCAGCCAGCCTTCCAAACAAAGAGGCGGGACGACAAAACCGCTGGGCTGGCGTTTATGGCCACTGACGCTCTCTAATATTAGCAGCCCGTCGAGCATGGCTCCGGCCTGGCTCCGGTGTCCATCCCCTCTGACTTCAGCCATTAATCAAACCCTCTGTAGTCACAGGAGCAGAACACACACTGACTACACACACATTCCCCAGGGTCCGGGACAAGGGTCTGACACGGCCAAGTGACTTCTAACACATTAGCAGGCCAAAAAAAACAATTACAGCTACAGAACATACTTCATCACAATAGATACATGAAGACTCAGATATTAATAAGCAGTCAAATTAATGCCAATGTGTTCAAGTGTATTAACAGCAGTTAATTGTGTACACCAATTTATATTTTGTACTTCTAAAGTATGGTAGAACCTTTAATGTCGGTTCTGCTGCTTTGAAAAGGAAATCCCAAATCAATGCAAAAAAGGAGGTTATTTCTAAAGTTTCTGTTCAAAACACAAGCACGTCGTCGTTTGAAGGCATCCTCCTGTAGTTTTCATATTAATCTGCATCGGCGGTTTACGATCAGTTATCGCAGACAACAACGCCAGCGTGTTCTGTGTGCTTTGTAAAATATTTTGACTCAAAATATACTTCCATCAGAAGCCAATGGAATTTAGGGATGACTGATTATTTGGAAGGAAATCTCCAAAATTGTTGTAGGTGGAGGAAAAGCAGATTTTGACGCTAAGACCATGAAACACATCATGATTTTGTAAATCATCATTTGATCCTTTCTATTGGTCCACTCACTCACGGACAGACGACGTCAAATGAGGTTCAAGACTAGAAGCTGAAAAATAAATGGAGGTTCGACACCGATGATAGTTGTGTGAGGTCTGTCTGACACCACATAAGAGACTAGATGAAGTGAGAAAATCCAGAATCATGATTCAGAGACTGCAGAAGACACAATCACAGACATCCTGCCGCGTTTGCTGGACGGGATCAGCGAAGGACTGAACTGTGCCCCCTATAGGACGTCCCGGGCCATATCATTTGGGAACAGAGGCTTTTTATCTGTGCATGCCACTGAGGGAAGGCAATCTTCCCACCACATCACACGCACTGATGTGATCTTATCAGAGCCGCTCTGCCACTAACGTGTATGGAAAAGTGGATATTTAAGATGGAGCGAGATAGGCTTTCAGCACTGGAACGAATGTCAAAAGAACAAAGGCAGGTGAACAGAAAGACTGCGCAGTAACAAAACACCTGACAATACACCAAAGCTATCAGTGAGTCAAGAAACGTTATGGGTGCTTTGGAGTGCTTTAAAATACTGTGCACCGTGTGGTGGGTGTCAGTATGGCCAGGATAAGAGTAAAAAGGCTGTGCTTCTCTGAAACATTATCTAGATCTGATTTTGAAGAGTTTTGTGTTGATTTGTGGCTTAATATTAGAATTTGGCTTCCAGCTGATATAAAATAGGGCTTAAGTGTCCAAAAGTATCCAGACAGAGCTCCTTTTAAGGACTACTTTGGCAAAGACCGAATAGTACTTCTTTATCTTCGAATTAGAGACCAACACTGCTGGCAAACACAAGCCACACCATTCTTTAAATACATCTCCCAACCTCCTCAAACTACAGACAGCTCGTTATCAAGGTGCTGCGCACTTGCGGACAGGATCTGGGAGCTTTAAAACTATTCCTTTAATCAGTAGTCAATGTTTTAAGAGCTTATACATTTCTGCAGAGGTGCTGAAATGGGATGAAAGAATGGCACGCTCAGGACGAGCCACACAAAGCTATAAAGCCCCCCAGGCATGCAAAATAGACCTGGGTTCTCTGAAGTGCTACCAGAGGAGCTGGACGGAGAGCTGGAGAGCTGTTTGGGATCCAGACCTAATCGTCTAACATCAGTGAATGACCTCACCGATGCTCTCAAATTGTCACAGCAGTGTTACAACATCTGGCATTTTGCAAAAAGAGCAGAGTCCGTCTTTTAAATCACACTCAGAATCCGAAAGTCTTTATTGATCCCAGCAGGGAAATTGTTTAATTTCATACTGGAGGGGGAAAAAAGGCCAATGTCCACAAACATTTGGACAATTAGTGTAAAAGCTGCATAGTTTATTTAACCATGCTCCACTCAGAAAGGCATTCTTTCATTGCAAGTGTTGCAACATTGGACCTAATAAAACAAAGGCAGCAATCCCTGGAGACCAAATCAATTTAGGATCAGAGTCAACATCAGACTTTGGATCCGATCTCTGTAAACAACTTCTAGGTCATTTTAATGGGATTTTCCTCCGAAAAGCCAGTCCAACCTTGTCACAGGTGCTGTCAGAGGATGAATGCGTGAGAGGAGCATGAATAGGTCAAGTGGAGAACATTTTTATTGAACCATTGAACATGAAATGCTCAAATGATGTAGTTAAAAAAAAAAATTTAATAAAACAACACGCGAAAGTGTCCAGGCCATCTGTTAGGCATTTATATAAATGTAGGTCAAATGACACGACATCCTCTAGGATGAAGATGCTTCTGCACATTTTCATTTCTATTTTTTTGCCTAATTTAATACATCACTACAGAAAGAAACATCACACCCGAGAAGGTAACGGATGGCATGTTGGGTTTTTTTTTTTTTTGCAATCAGTTAAACTAGGCCAGTAAAAAGATGCATTAAATGATAGAAAAACGGCACATTTCTCTGTAGAAGATACGTTATCCAAACTTCTCTCCACCAAGAAACCGGAGAAAACTTGAGCCTGCTGTATTTACAAGTGTGTCACAGTTTTCGAAAGTGGTCTCGCAGCTGTATATCTCACGTTCTCATGAAGCACACTTTCATTTTTGTGCTCAAACTGCTTAAAAAAAAAAAAAAAAAAAAAGCTTTAATACTCGTCTTTACCAGGTAATGTGTTTGATCCTACACCCCTCCTGAAAGTTAAAGCCAGATCAGATAACTGCTGCCTCAGAAATGGACGACCATCGGTTAGCACTCGCTGGGGTCATTTCCCAAGCCATGTGAAAACTCTGAGCAAATTCTGCTTTGGTTAAAATATGAAAGGAGTTTAAATAAAGGGTTAAAATCATCCGTTCTGGTCAAAGCCCCCCTTTTAGCTCATTTACACTGAATGTCTAAAGAAATATTTCATAACCAGGCTTTAAAAGATTCATGGACTGTTAGCACTTATGGAAAAATTATTATTAAAATGTTTATTAATTTGTGTTGCAGCCTTAAGAACTGTACCGTAGATCATCCCCAAAGATGAAAGATGCTTTCTGTGTCTAGAGGGAGTCGTAGAAAAGCTCTGATCCGGACAGTAAAGAAGCGTTTCTGAGCGGAAACACATCCAGGGCTGTTTACAGAGCAGGGACAGAAAGGAAGAGCTCAGGGTCTCTTCAGGAAGGCAAGGTTAAAAAGACAAACTTATTTTACATTTAACGGAGTCTGTATATAAAAAAGGTGTTAAAGGTAGACCAGGGTTCATTGAAAGTGAAAGTGACTCTTGTCATTGTGAAATTGGACCTCTGCATTTAACCCATGCACAAACATATACCGTGCAGCAGGGGGCAGCTATGAAAGCACCCGGGGAACAGTGACAGGGACAGTACCTTGCTCAAGGGTACCTCAGGGCAACCTGCTGGAGAGGGGTTTGAACGCACAATCTTCCGATTCTGTGGCCGACTCCCTGAACACTAGACCACCGCTGCCCCGATACTAATGTGTGTGTGTGTGTGTGTGTGTGTGTGTGTGTGTGTGTATATATATATATATATATATATATATATATATATATATATATATATATATACACACACACACACACACACACGTACACATACAAACATACATTGGAGTGTGTGTGCGCGTGCATTTATTCATTAATTCGTTTAATATTAAAAACAGTGGTTTTGTAGGCCATTACCTGTTACATTTAAATATATTGTTTAAAAAATACAAAAGTCTTTATTACAGGAGATCAGAGGCAAAATTAAAGGGTTTTAAATGAACCCAGTGAGCACAATCAAACTGTTTTGCATTTGAAGGTGTTTTTTAGTACAAAAGCATTTAAATGTTTAAATGCTGGAGAGATTTTCATGTTAAGGTCACTTCTTCGGCTGAGAGTGCAACAGAAGTGTGGAAAAAGTAATACAGGCATTAGCAGCATCACCAGTCACAATTACAAGTAGAAGACACTTGTGGCTCTGTTGCAGTGCAAACACACACACACACACACACACACACACACACACACACACACACACACAGCCAGGCAAGGAAAAGCTGCCCGCAGCAGAGACGCTATCACAGCTCAAAGCCTGTGAGTGGCTGGATGCTCGTCTGGTTCCTCTGCCTAATCCTATCACAAGACAAATCCGCCCTTAGCGAAATATGCACACAAATTCCCAAAAGTCCATTAGCACAGATAACAGGTTTGCACAACTGCAACTTGCCCGGTTTGACAGCCAGACACAAAAAAAAAAAAAAAAAGTCAAATAAAAGCAAGTGCCAGAGCCTGAACAACTTTGACTGTCTCCTCAGCTGAATACAGAAAAGAGAATGCAGGATAGAGAGAGAGAAAGAGGGAGGGATTCACTCTTTATTGATGCATTAGGGGGTTTCTACTTCATTTCTCTGGGATGATTTTGGGATTGATTGATCTTTCCTCTTATAGGGGTGTACGGTGATGATATAGAGGTGGGCAGGATGATGATTTTGTCATCAGTGCAGGTTTCATTACTAAGAGGGCGTAATTACTCCTGTCTGATCGAGAGCAGCGGCTTAAAACCCACAGTTTTAGAGGGACTTTTCAAACAAAAGGTGTCCAAAAATTGGGTTGCGTTCTGTGTATTGCATAAAGTAATCATTTTTTCCCCCCATACTGCCCACCACAAAGCGATCTAAAACCTGACGATGATACCTTCATTTTATGATCTGGAAATCCAGTCTTTCCAAAGTCCAAAGGCAGGCAGCTGGAGCACACGTTTACACTTCAAGTATATTATAATGATAATTAAATGGGCTTTTAAACTGCACTTACAGTCTCAGTCCTACCAGAGGTGTACCAGTATAACTGGAGCAAAATCACCATCATTTTTATTGTATAGAAGAAGAAACTAAACTTATCCAATTCAACACACTTTGTTTTACTATATTTGAGTATAGTTTTAACAGTCAAAGTAGTTTTAGGTGGTGATTATTTGTGTGAGTGTGTGCAAGTGTGTGTGAAGGGGGTATATGGGTGCTGGTAGTGGGGGGGGGCTACAGTTAGTTTCATTTTACTCATTTGCATGTGGTTAGATGGAGTATTTTTTTTTTATTATTCACTCACTTCCAGAGAAGAAGAAAAAAAAAAAAAAAAAAAAAAAAAAAAAAAAAAAAAAGCGCTCACACCAGTCCATAGCATTCAGGAAATTTGAAGTTTAATTTAGCTGCAGTTATAAACAGATGTGCTGGAACCTCCATTCAGGGTCTAAAACTTCATTTCCAACCGTGTTTGTACTTCTGTGACTATTTTGCTGTTGCTTTTGTTGGTTTGCTGCTTGTTGATTAATCAGTGGACCTTCCGAGAGCTTTTGGCATTTTATTTATTCATTTATTTCCATATCTCCATTTTTCTGGGATGTTCAGACAATGTAAAAGCAGACTGGGAGTAGCCCCACCAAATGGTGAATAAAAAGTGGGAAAGTGAAAGTGACAACCCTCGTCATTGCGAGGTCACGGCACAGCACACATGAACCACAACGAAATTGGACCTCTGCATTTAACCCATGCACACTCAAACCCGTGCAGCAGTGGGCAGCTATTGAAAGCGCCCGGGGAGCAGTGATGGGGACGGTACCTTGCTCAAGGGTACCTCAGGGCAACCTATTGGGAAGGGGTTTGAACCCCTGATCCTCCGATCATGCGGCTAACGCCCTAACCGCTAGGCCACCGCTGCTGTGAAGTAGATACTATTGCACACGCGGAATATCTGAACCACATCAACATAATATCGGAAATCTGAAGAAGTTTTCAACTCCAATCGCTCGACCTCCAACGCTTCGTTCTCCCTCTGTCAGGTCAGGGGCCCAGTAAAGTGGGGAATTTTGCCCCCTACCCATTCTGGCACGGCACCAGTGAGGTCACCCAGGGTTCTGCTGGCGGAGGAATGCGCTGCCAAAACAATCCTCCATTTTCCCTCTAAAGTGGAGGGAAAACATGAATGAACGGCCCCCGTCTTGCTGTTTACTGCTGGATGGAGGTTGTTCTCCGAGTGTTTTCGTGCACTGATTCCACAGGTCACTTATATAACAGCCCATGCAAAAAATAGACCTCGCAATATAAACAGCAGTCCACCAGCAGGGCAAGATCACTTCATCTGATAAGATTAGTACGAAGTAGGGCAAAATCGTACATGCAAATGCGACGTAATGCCATATCTTGACCTACAAATCTGGATCCACGGCATAGATGTCGCACAATCACTCCTCATTTCCACGGTATCGGCCCTGGTGATAACATGACAGGAAAGAAACACGTACTGATGAGTTAGTGTGAACGTTTGGAAAATCAAGTAAACAAATGTAATCATTTGCTTAAAAAGCATCGACGGTAGTTTCACGTATCACGAGGCTTATCGTAAACTAGGGCTTTTGGCCCTGAGCAAATGTGATCAAAGCATTATTTCTTCATATTTTGATGCCGTTAACACATTTTCCTCAGACCGCCCAGCGTAGTGCAGACTGAAGCCCTGCTGCTTTGTGTGTTGCTCTGGTGGAGTAGCCCCCTTCCCCACTACACACAAATGATACCAAAGCTCTCAGGAGGCCAATGGATAAACCAACAATCAGCAAACTGACAAAAGCAAAGCACAGCAAAGAGGAAAACTTCAGCTGCCCTCAAGATCATCCACTGCAACAAGAATCCACAAGGGGGCGATAAATGTTCCCACAGTGTTCCCAGTAAGAACACTTAGCCCCCTCCATTTTTTAAAGAGGAAAAGTGAAAGTGAACGTGACTGCCATCATGAAGACACAGAGCAGCAGTCAGTGAACCATAACGCAACGCTTCTCTGCATTAAACCATACACATCACGTAGCAGTGGACAGCCATATCCTCCGCACGGGGAGCTGTGATGGAGACGGTATCCTGCTCAAGGGTACCTCAGAATAACCTAATAGTCTGGGACTCGAGCCCATGACCTTCTGATTACGGGGCCTAGTCCCAAACCACTAGAGCACCATGTCTTGCAATATAACCCGTCCTTCAAACAGCACCGCGTCAGTCAGTATGATCAGATACAGCTGCTTGTTGCTGTTCTCATTTAATTCACTTTCAAGAAATGGAAACTTTTTTTTTTTTTTAATCCAGTGTCACTTTTTAACGTCTACAACCTTTCGGCAAACATGCAGACCTGATTCCAATCGCAACAGCAGTGAAAGGGGGAAAAAAAAAAGTTTTGTGGTTTGCAGCGAGTCAGATAGCACCTTCCTGTTTAAGCAGGTGGTTGTTGAAATCTACAGGGTCATGTAGATATGGAGACCCTGTTTCAGCCTGGCTTCACACAGCCTGCAGTGGGGCTGCTTTCTTCTCGTGTAGCATTTCCGCATCATTGATGTACATTGGGCTTTGTGGAGCAGTTTTCTGAACTTATCTCCTGGGTTCACGCTGCAAGAGAGCAGTAAAATACTTTGTTATTGTCCTTGAGAAGAGTTTTCAGCTCCCTGTGCTTTTTTCTGACTTTTTTCCCCTTTTTCTCTCGACATTGAACCCAGATCTCAACTCCTTCCATTTGCAGAACAGACTCCTGACTTTAATTTGAATGCATTTGTGGGGAATTCTCCATTTTTATTTTCTATCAGCCTCCCAACATCAAGACCCGTTTCAGCCTAAATGGACAAAAAACACCAAAGACTGTCCCTCCGAGGACAGACCTAACAGACGGAAGCACGATCGTCATTTCAGTCCAAATTTCCAGTGGATTGTTCAAGTTTTTCAGTAATTCTACTTTTTAATTTTTGCCATGTCAGGCGGTTTCTCCCGCTCACGCGGGAGAATATATTACCCCATAACTCGATGCCATTGCCAATATTAGTCAGTATTACTGTTTTGGGTTGTTTTTTTTTACATTTTCTATCTATTTCGCATGATTGACAGGTGTCAAAGAGGAAAAAAGCAAAAGCCCTTTCAAGATGCAGTTAATTAACTATAATCCCAAAGTTAACCTGCCCCAGAGCATAAGTTGCCATGGTAACATAGCCCAGCAGAAAAAACAAATACAACCCACAGACTAAACTCAGAGTTAGACTCTAGGCCTAAAATTCAACCCTGCTTTGTGTCACAGACCTCCGACCTAAAGATATTAATGCTTCTTTTGCTACGGTGTGTGTGAAAACGAGCCCTTTCCGTGCACTCGCATCATTACAGTGGGTTTTCTCAGCTGCTGTCTGTAACGGGTTCAGTTGGCTGATGCTGTTTGTTTCTGAGTTGATTGGAAACATGTGCTGTTAATCAATAACCAAAATAAAGAAAGGATCTCCACCAAAGGTCTGCAGCCACTGTAGCCATGTGTGCATCATCATATACACACACACACACACACACACACACACAGGGGGGGGGGGCAGTGAATCACGTTGCTTTGACACAGTGCTGCTCTATGCTGACAGCAGGAGAACACAGAGGAAGCAGTGAGCACACACTGTACACACACACACACACACACACACACACACACACAGGAAACCTGATATTCCTGTTCCCAGCAGCAGAGGACAACACGCACACACTCATGCACATGCACACACACACACTCTGTAACAACAGCAAGCACAACCCCGTGGAAACTCTCAAAAAACACAAACTGTTCCAGTGGCCAGAAACAGATAAAGACATAGGCATGCGCTCACTTGTACACGAGCTGCTCCTGCAAGAGAAACGAGGAAAAAATGGCTCAAACACCATTCTGCAATTATTTTACTGCAGTTTGCACATGCAAGATATATTTGATGAAGATGTATATTAAAGGGAATGTACAATGGAATGTGACTTGCTTTTTAAATTAAAATAAAAAGTCCAACTTTAATATTCATATTCCTCCAAGGCCAAGTTTATCATTGATGTGATGTCAGTCAGTGTTTTACACACACACACACACACACACACAATTTGAAGAACAAACATCCCCAATATTGAAACCCGTTTCAGCCTAAATGGACAAACACACAGAAGAGACATCCCTCTGTGTGTCCATCGGTGCAGGACAGAGTGAAGGAGAGTGAGAGAGAGGACAGGGAGAGTGGACGGTGGAGTTCAGGGTGTGTGGAGTGTGTGTCCGTGATGGAGAACTAGTAGAGACGGTGATGAAAGTGAAGCGGTGAAGTTCATGTTGATTATTTTCAGTAGATTGTTTTTATTGGAGTTGAAGTTCGAGGCTTTAATCGTCTTTCATTCTATTAATATGGAGTGAGATTCAGTTCACTTTGCTTAAAGACTGTAGAAATGTCCATCAGGGGGCTGTAGAACATGCTGTAAATATACACAGAGGGCTGCATACAAGCAGCCAATCAGAAGTGAGCTCATCTAATCGTCTGAATACTTGATTCACACAGAAGCAATCATGTGAATCGTTTCCGGTTGTGCTCACAATAAAAGAAGTAGTAATGATAGTTATACCGATTTGGAAAGATCTTATCGCCCAGGCAAATGCCACAGTAACCATAAACACCTGATATGCTTTTCAGGCCTAAAACAAAGCCATGTCTGCAGATTTAGCTTTCACTGAGGACTGCAGGCATGCAGCAACTGCTCTGTTTCACGTGCTTGAAAACCAATAAAGAATAACAGCATATGCTTTATAATGAACCACTGTATAATACTCCCTCCCTCTCTCTCTCCATTTCCATTTATTTCTCTCCGTCTCTCCTTTCTAACCCAATCACTTTAACCGTGTTCTTTTCCCACACTACCCTCTCACCCTGCCTTTCTCTTTTGCTTTATCCCTCTCTACCTCCGTCTTTCTCTCATTCTCCCTTGCTTTCTCACAATTTACCTCTCTCTCTCTCTCTCTCTCTCTCTTTCTTTCTTTTACTGTCAGTCCCTCTCTCCTCCATCTCTCTTTTTTCTGCCTCACTCTTCCTCTTTCATTTTCTCGTTGTGTTCGGCCTGAACATCTGATAGTCATGCAAAACCATGTGCATGTGCCAAAGGTTTGACAACAGTGTGTGTGTGTGTGTGTGTGTGTGTGTGTGTGTGTGTGTCTAGGAACGGCCACCCTCCAAAGCTCCTCAAAGCAGATTACAGCCATGGCCTGGTCCACGATGGCCACACGTGGGAAATGTGCCCTACACACACTCGTGAGCCTGGCCCACACATATACACAAACACACACACACACACACACACAAGCACACACTCTGCAGCGTGCAGCCTCTCACAGGAGGGAGGGGCGAGCAGTCCAGCTGACTGGCTTTAACACAGCAGGGAGGTGTGTGTGTGTGTGTGTGTGTGCTTGGAGCTCCACCCACTCAGATGGACTTCAGCACGTTTACTGAGGCAGCACACCTGTGCCCTCACTGCACACACGGTTCTACCTATTGGCTGTGGCCTCTCGCTGCAATGCGACCCAGATCCCTCCAACATTCTCTCCTTCTGCTCCATGTGTTTACACTCTTACATAAACACACTTCAACAGCTCACTCTGTAAACACGCACCCTAATCTGACTCCATTTTCACCCTTTAAAACAAGTTCTTCAAGGGTTCATTGGTTCTATAGAGAATCATGAACACTTCAAGAACCGGCGGATTATACAAGTTCTTTGCATGCTTGAACACTTCTTCTCTACACTCTTAAAAGGTATCATAGTACCAGGAGAAGGTTCCTCCACTTGTAAAAGTAATGGAACCCTTTAGAATCTGGACGGGTGTCCTGGTTCAGCTCACCTGACAATCACCGGGTTCCGTGAGTATGTTTGAGGAGACCGCTACCAGACTCTGCAGGACACTGGCCCTCCAGGACTGGAGTTGATTTAGAAGGTTCTTCAAAGTACCATAAACATCAGTGTCCCTATTAACATGGCAAATAACCCTTTAAACATACGAACACTGTTGCATTTAACAAAAATCATACTGAAGATACTTTTTAGAACCTTTGAAAAAGAGGTCCGTTATTGTTGCGAACAAAATAATAAAACATGGTTCTGGTGCTTTTTTGCAGCTATATGGAGCAATTTTTTCGTTTCTCCGTAGAGAAGAACGATTGATCTGTGCAAACAAACAGTTCTTTGAACTGTCAAGGTTCTCTTTATAAACACTGCCTTAGAACCTTTGAAGAACCCCTTTTAAGGAGGTTAAATCTCTATTTGGTACTATATAGAAAGCATTTTGCTCAGACCGTAAATATGCTTATATTTTATTTTACTGAATGAAAGCATATGCAGGCATCTAATTCACTGGAATAAAAACTCAATCTCTTTCGTCATTAGTCATAAAATGCATTTCTGTCGGATTTAAGCACTTTTCTGCATGATCCATGTCTTCTTAGTTATTTCTCTGAAAGAGTCAGCTGCAGGCATGTAATGCATCATTATAAAAACTCTTTTTCTCTTTCAAACAATCCCTAGATATGATACATGTGTTCTGCATTTTATCAGTTTCTTTCTATAATTCATTTTCTGAGCTAAGCCAGGCATGATTATAAAAACCACAGTCTCTCTGTAGTGATTAGATGATGACTGACTGGTTCATTTAGTCACTTTTCTATTATTAAAGGCTCGTTCATTGATATTTTTCCTCAGAACAGATGTCTGGGCAAAAAGCTCTAGTACACTGCATTTGAACAATTACAAACATCTATAACTTGGTCATTTAAGTCCAATGTGTGGCTTTTCCGTGGACTCTAAGATTCAGTGGTTATAGAGCGGGTTGATCTGGAAAACGCGGCTGAAGCATCTGGTCCACATTACATTACACAATGTTCCTTTAATCCTTCAGCACTGCCTCGCATTCCTCTACAAGTGCATCACGTTTCAACTCCCTATTCATCACTGTCACCATCATGCTCACCTAAGCTCCTCCACCTCATCCCACCTAACAGAACCATCCAGTACAACACAACCCAGCCAATAAAACCAAACCAACACAGCACTAAAACAACCCATCCAATCCAAAATATCCAATTCAACCCACTCAACACAACCTCTCTAACATAAACCAACTTATCACACCCAGTACAACCTATCAAACACAACACATGCTAACCAGTACAACCAACACAACAAAGCCCATCCCACCACACCCCACCAGTCATAGCACAACCCAGCCCAATCAAGTGACTGGGGCTTGGTCGAATGACAGGCTTTGTCCTGAGATCAAAATGATGTAATGAACTGCTGTCCACAGACTTAGTTACAACCCTTTCCATCCAGGGAATGCGACCTGGCCGTGTGACCCGCACCACACAGATGAGCAAACAATTGCTCTAAATATAACACCCCATTCCTCACTCGCTCATCAAACCTCAGCATATTACTGCTATTTCTGAGAGTGACATCACCACTGGACAGATGGACAAATATGGAACCATCCAGCACAGCATACTGCACACACGAATGCTCTCTAAAATTAGTCAACCTCTTCAACGTCACCCTTAAACGTTCTTCTGTTCTTAACCTCCAGCCTTGTTGCTTCCAACCCCCCCCATTTTTTATTTCTATTGTTTCATTGCCATCAATTTTCACGTCTTTCTTAGAATGAAAAGTTTAAGCCATTCAGAGTGGTTGGCCATTAAATGAGCCATTCTGGAGAAAATGACAGAGTCAGCATGGTTCACAGTGGTGCTAACCAGACATCCACAGTTTTAACGCCTATTAAAGCTCCCTACTATGTTTTGCTTTGTTAAACTATGTTAAACTTTGACATGTATTATTACAGCGCTTAGAAAGGCGTATACATTTTTAATTAGGTGATATCACCCAATTATAAAGACATTGTTTTTGAAAGACGTTGATTCAAAAACATTCAGTTTAAATAGTTCTTTAATATCCTCTTTTCTTAGCTTCACATTTAACCTAAAATATAATGAACATAATAAAAATGTAGCTTGATGTTATATCCCGCTATATTATTATAAGAGATATGTACACTTTATAAATGCTCTTCTCAGTTCATTTAACCGTGCATTCTACCAGAAATGTAATGCTCCAGAAAACGTTCATTAATCCGCTCCCAAACTGCAAGTTCTGACTGAACTTGCCAGAGTCCGTTAATGACTAATGTCAGGGTACAGGTGGCATTTGCAGCTCTATCAACAGTGAAGCAAGTCCAGGGGCCCAGTGACTCACTTCAGTCCCTCATCACAAGCCCTAAATATCAGCCCCCCCACCACTGATCCTGACCTTTCTACCCTGCCACCCACAGCTCCAGCCTGCAAGGAGAGCCCCACTAAACACTAAACAAGCTAACACTGCTTTATGTACTGCCATGGCCACAGGCCACAGAGCACTCAGGGAGAGGTAGGAGAGAGCGATAGAACGAGGAAAAAAGGACAGCGGGAGGAATGTGAAGAATCTGAATCATTTGTGCCATAAAAGCATTCGAGCCTAAGAATCCAGGGAGGGGGCCAAGCAGAGAGGAATGACTGGAGACTGGAAGCACCACTTGGTGTTGCGTTTGGAATGTGATTGCATGGTGACTTGGTTTGGGACCGGTTTTCATTTGAGGTTTCTTTGCCAAGTAAAAGGGGACAGAATCCTGATTCAGTCACTGAGATGGAAACAAAGTCCATCACATATACATTAGTGCAAAAGTCTTGAGGCTTGTAGATGCAAAACTACCCTTCTATAGCTCTCAAACTGTCTTATCTTTGGCATTGAGCAGATTAAATGAAAGAAATGGGTGTAAATGTTTTAGTGCTCCAGGCTGCAAAGTGTCTAAAGATACAAGGTTCTAGATAAAGGGGTTCTACACTCAGCAGCTGCAGTAAATGGATCACGTGATCTTCTGGAATCATCTGCACCCGTTTCTTCACTGCTTCGTGTCTTAAGTTAGACGCTTTGTTCTGCTTGAAGGTTCAGACGGAGATCACTGTGTGACACCCCTCAATAATTCATTAAAAATACAAGAAAGTCTGACTCTTGGGAAGCAAGATATCCACTCATCATTTATAGCTGAACAATATGAAGATGAGTAAAGAGGAGATGGGTTTGAGTTTGCAGAGTGATCATGGAGAGAAACTGAGCACCAGGCTTGACCCAGTAATTGATGGTCACTATAGTGACGCACAAGATGGAAAAACATGGACCATCAAAGTATCTCACTGACGTGATTCAGCCTGTTGCCATGGCATGAGGGTGCACCGTTTTCTGATCAGCATTATGGGTATGACTCTTCATGTGCTCATAAGTGGGTGAAAGAGAAGTGCCAGAGCTGGGGACAGGCAAAAAGAAAATATCAAGAATTGTGCAAAAGTCTTGAGCCACCATTCATTTCTTCATATTTTGCTTCCATAGACTTTTATGTATTTTGACTGTGCAGCTGAGAAGTTCTCCAGACTTACTGTAGGATAAAGTTTTTGTCTCTCATTTCTAGTCCAGTTTGATAGTTTTGTGTTGGTTAATCCACACAGTGATCTACATCTGAACCTTCAAGCAGAACAAAGCTACTAACTTAAGACATGAAGCAGTGAAGAACCAGGTGCAGATCAGGTGATCGTCTACTGCTGAACGCTGCGTGGGTGGAACCCCTTTATCTAGAACCTTGTATGTTTAGACACTTTGCAGCCTGGAGCACTAAAACATTTACACCCAATTCTTTATTTGAATCTATTAAAAATGCCAAAGATGAGACAGTTTGACAAACAAAATGGTATTTTTGCACCTACAAGTCTATTCTCTAGCAAAATAGAAACGAGGGGTGGCCAAAGACTTTTGCAAAGAACAGTAAATAAATATTAAAGTGAAGCTTCTTACCAGTTACTCGCTGGACTATGGGTGGATGCTCTATTGCTCCATGCTATTGTGCCGACTCAAAGTAAAGAGCAGGCCACCAGGTGTCATTAGTTTCGACCCTAGCATGACTGGAAACCTTGGCGCTCTGAAGAAACACCAAACAGGCAGTTAGGTCCACTTCTAAAGTGACCTTCAGATTCAAGCTGAAGCAAGTTACATTATTGCACCTATAACTCACAAAACACAAAGCACTGGCCTCTGACCTTCCTAATGAAGATGCATCTACATGTTTAACTTCCATCCAAAAATTTGCACTGGCTAATTATTGACACCCGAGGATTGCTGGCAGGTGTGGTGTCAGAGTTAATCTCAGTAGGAAGGTTAAGCTCCAAGACTAGGGTTGCCTGGGGCAGTGATTCTTAACTCCACTACTGTCGACCATCTGTTTCACTTATTCTTTCATGAGGAACATCTGATCCAGCTCATGGACTGATTCTGAAAGCCTTCACGAGCTGGATCAGGTGCCTGTGCATCACAGGGGCGACACAAAGACACATATAGGGACAGTTTAGCTTCAGTCCCTGGTCTGAAAGGAAAAATGTGTGAGGACGGTGATCAATGCGTTCTCATTCATGGCTTGAACTGCCCTCTGGGTGCAGGAATAGAGCCGTTGCTCCTAGTGTGTGTCTTTGTGTGTGTTCTCTACTAGTGATGGGTTAATTGGAGGGTAAAATACAGTGCGTGTGTTCAAGCACATTCATTCCTTCAATCCATCTGACATGACAGCTGGGACTCGAACCCAGAACCTTCCCACACCCTGCACCACTGCCTTCATTAAAGAGGAAAGGATTCGTTTTGGCTAACGGACAATATCTGGGTAAAATAATTGGGCAGCTCCTGGCTGGAAACTGTGTAAACTATTCCTTAATAAGGGTTCTAGAAAAGAAAGGAGAACAGACTGACAGTAGGGGGTGAGGCCATAAAAAAATGGGGTCAAAATCCACTTCTTGAACTGACCTGACCTTTAAATAGTACAGCTGATCCAGGATCAGAATTACACCTTCTGGCAAAATCTGATACACTGCTAAATGGAGAGGCGTTGTGGAAACCAGATCTGAGCACCAAAAGTGAAGATTTAAAGACCTATTCCCTCGGCTCACCTTAAAAACATGCATGCAGTGTGGAAGGTATTCAATTTGGCGGGGGGGGGGGGGTGTACGGAAGGTTTAAACACCATACTAACAATGGTGTCTGTAAAAGTAAAGAAAAAGACCATAAAAGCAGAAAGCAAGGTTTTGGACTGAATAATCTCACCCTTTGTGAGTCTGGGTAAACGACCCCTTTGTCTTGGTGTGCTGTGCTGGGTGTGCGACTCTCTAGCGCCCTCTGGAGGTCAGTCTCTGCAAACACAGCCAAAGACAAAGGGGGGAAATGGCCTAATTTCTGCCAGTGGAGTGACCTCGTTTCAGAAAGCAAACTAATGGGAATGGGGGCAGATGGGGCAAACAAACAGTGCAGTATAAGACCATAATAGAAGCATAAAAGCTGTGTATTGCAGTAGTTTTGCTGCTCTCGTTTAATAAAAGTGCTGCCTTGGTGACTGCAGAGCCATTGGTGTCTCACTGATATTTCTAATAATACCCAGTATCACAACCTGTGCATAATTCAGGTTAATTACATAAAACATTTATTTCAAAAATTCTCTACATCCCATCCCAGCCAACAATTACTATTATTTCCCTTTTAAGCACTGACATATTGCAAAAGGCTTTCATGCGTTAACATTCTTTTCTTTCTTTTTTTTGGCCATGTCCCAATCACTCATAATGTATAATAAATGTCTGGAATATCTGGAAATGTCACATGTTCAACGGGGAATCCATGCTTCTTGATTACCGTGGCTTGAACTTTTTTCCTTTATTTTCAGTTTCAATATTGTGGTGTCACTTGGTGACCCAAATTACAGACAGAGCTTTACCTTCATCTGGCCCTGGTGCCAAAAGCATGGGTGTCTACTGAATGTTTCCTATAAAGAGGAAAGAGTGACACATATACTGGTATAATAATAGTCAGTAATGATATACCGATGGATGCTGTGATCACTAATGAATCAGACGGAGTAGCTGACATGTGTTAGTCCTCTTCCCTCTCTGATTCCTCCGGACTGCAGTTGGAGCAGTGTGTGGGTAGAACTGCGATAACTGCTCTCTTTCTCGGGCTGTGTGTGTTTGTGAGTGGCACTAGTGTTCAGCAGGCTTGCGGCAGGGCCTCCCCTCGGTGGCAGGGGGTCTCTAAAAGCAGGCTGGGCCTGCTGTCTTCCTCCAGAGCGGTGCAGAGTTCAGGCTTTGAAGAGCGCTGTGCATCGCTTATTCCCTTTCATCTTAGCGCTGTCTTGGGAAGCCACGGCGAGAGAGATTTCAAAGAGGAGGACCAGGGGGAGGGCTACAAAAGACTCCTGCCACAAAGACCTACAGCAGAGTTCCCCAACAGCAAAACACACAAATTAAAGGAAACACACACACACTTTCCCTCACCCAAGCAATGTCGTTCTGAAGATGTCTGGACTATTTCCATGTTGCCTTTTAAAACTACTGAACCTGTTTTATTCAAATTTGTGAATCAACTTCACATGAAGAAACTGTATCAGCTCAACATACCGGCTGACGGCCATTACTGAGAATCTGAGAATGTCATTTTATGCATGTTTTGTTTATAATACTGTTGATTTCCATCCGTCCACCCTGGAGAGGTCACCAGACACACAGACAAAGAGACACGCGCATACAGTCGTATCAGTTTTGCACTGTGGGAGAAAAGTGGAACACATGAAGATACCTGCAGACTCCAAACAGAAGCCAGGCTGGGACCTGAACCCAGAGCTTTCTCACTCGGAGGTGACAGCATTGATCACTGCACTGCCAGGCTGATGAAGGAATAAGATATATATATATATAGATATATAGATATGGATATATAGATATGGATATATACATATAGAGATATAAAGAAAGAGAAAGAAAGAGAGGGGGGGGGGGCTTATAGTGATGATTGTTGAGAAACACACAGCATATGATCCACAAGAGGGTGACACTCTCCCATCATAATTCGGAAATGAAAACTCTTAACTGTTGTTAATATTATAATCTAAAACACTTATTATATATATTATAGGGAGGTGATTTCTTCTTCTTCTTCTTCTTCAAAGCTGTTTAAAAGCTGTCAGGTGATGTGGTTTATGGTGAGAAATCTAAGTGAAAGTGACTATTCTTGGCATTGTGAAACTTCACCACACAGAGTGAGACACAACGAATTTAGACCTTTGCATTTTACCCACACACACACTCTTGTGCAGCAAGGGGCAGCGGTTGCAATCACCTGGGGAGCAGTGATGGGAACGGTACCTTGCTCAAGGGTACCTCAGGGCAACCTACTGGTCGGGGACTCGAACCCACGACCTACTGATCCTGGGGCCTCGTCCCTAACCACGAGGCCACCGCTGCCCCTAATCTAATGAGGAAATCTAAGAGAGTTTACTTTTAGTCAGTCTTTCAGCTCAGCGGACATTCAGTTTTAAAGGGACAAATTAAAACCTGACAGAATGAAAGAATCTCTTTGACCCCCATTAACCCTTGAGGTGTGAAAGGTCTGGCAAGTCTGAAGGTTACAGACAGTTGTTTCCTGAGCCTTCAAGGACCTGCATGGCCCCGAGTTAAAACTTGTGACAGGCTGCCACGATCGACTACGTCTCATAATCTACTCCGGGTTTGACATTCAGTAACACCGTCACATTCCCGCTCAGCCTAACTCACTGTGGTGGAGTCGGCTGGGGTTGGCCATTTTATGGGAAACAGCAGAGCTAAACATCAATAACTAATAACTCATAACACCAATTCAGCTGCTGCACTTTATCAGCCACAGCATGGACACAGCATGACGAATCACTGGAGGACTGCAAAAACAAACTTGCAATGAAAGAGTTTCCTGAATCCGTTGCCTGTTTGGAGTATAAGCCCCAAATGTAAATGTAATAGAGTTACTGTGAAATTATCAACTTCTTATGAAGCAAATGATGTTTTTCTGACAGGCAGCGGCATTCAATCAGGCCGTATCCAACTCCAAGTGCAAATGAAACATGATTCTAGATAAAAATAGTAGAATTTTTAGAAGTAGATAAAAATAAACAAAAACAGACATTATTTATAGAGCAATTTAGATGCAGCTCAAAGTTATCAGCGAAACGGTTGTTAACTGTTGGAAGTTACTACATGAGGAAAATGAAGACACCTTTAAATACATAAAGAAAATGTATATGTAATGGAGCAAATCATAAAATGAAGAAAAATTCAAATGGTTTCATAAAAAGCTGGGCTAAAGTGTTTGAGCTTTTTATTTTCAAACGACTTAGTAGCGTTAAAGTACTTGAAGTCGTATCTGTATTACAGCTAACAAAATGAGGGACTCCCTGTAAGGGCTCGCCCATGCAACAATAACCTTCTTAAAAATCAAGCTCCCAGATTCACTCACAGCTATTGTGCTCAGTAATTGACCATCTCCGACTTCCATGTCCTAATTACAGGGACAGTCCCCCTGGAGACACTCAGGGTTCAGGGTCTTGCTCAGTGGTGGTAGTGCCGGAGTTGGGATTTGAACCAGGGACCTCTTGAGCCATTGGCCCATAGGCAAGTATCCTACCATTAGACCACCACCACCCTGTTTGAGCTACCACTAGACCACCTGGTGAAAAACTCCCCACCTGTGTTTAACAAAGCAAATTGTTAAATTGTTAAGATCCTTCTCCTGGATTAGGACTGAGGTGATTAAAATAATCCAACTGGCAGTGAGTTATTTAACTCATTTCAGAGGAGTCACATTACTGGCGGCTAAAACTACTTCAGTTGTGTTTACAACTGTCCAAAGATTTAGGAATTATTACACAGCAGTGAAGAAATGTAGTTGGCAAAAAACTCTTGATTTATTGTGATTGGTCACTGAAACATTTGCTGAAATCAAGTCATAAAAATAAAACAGCCGAAGCCCGGGCTAGTAGCAAAATAAAAGCATTTTAACCCCCACGATGTGAAGTGAAACGTAAGTATTGGGACTAAACAACCACGTAGCCAGAAGAAAAGCACTTATCAGTGAGGCTAATCCGAGAAAAGGCTTCAAGAAAGCTGGAATGAAGTGATGCACCCCTGAGGCCTAGTGCTAGTGCAGGTTTATGATCTGGGGTCGCATCCGTCAGTCAGGTTTCAATTCAGCATCGTTATGTGAAGTGAAGTGAAAGTGACTATCCTTGTCATTGTGAAACACGGCACAGCATGCAGCGAGACGCAACGAGAAGTGAGACACAACCTACGGGTCTGGGTTTCAAAACCATGATCTTCCAATCCTGGGGCCTAGACCCCATCATGCATCATGGGCCCAAGTAGTTACGTGTGTGCCTGAATGTCCAGCTGTAAAAGAGCCAGCAGTGCTCTGGAGTGAGTGCGGGCTGGCTGGGTTTCAGTTAAGGCTCCAGATGTTCCAAAATGGCCCTGAATGTGAAAATGTATTAGTGCTCCAACAAATAACAGATAACAGCTTTTCGATAATGGACACAGTCCTGGTGGCTTAATCACCTTTCTTGTACATTTGTTCAGGTCCACTATCCTATAGATAGCGTACAGCTGAGACACAAACATGCCACACAGTCCTGCTGCTCTTGGCTGTAGCGAGTGCCCTGTGCTGCACATGTGGGGGGTAGCAGACAGGCAGGTGACCCCAGGCCTTGACAGTCCACAGCAATGATAATCTAAAGGGTACAAAGGGCCGGAGGGAACTTGACCCCAGCCCAGCGGGAGAACCCAGCTGAAGCATGAGCAACGCAGCCTGCACTTCGACCCTCGGCTAATGCCCTCTCGAGCGAATACTCTTCTATACGACCAGCTGAAATTATTAACACCTTGCAGGCTTATTTGCTCATCTATTAATTTAGTTCATTAACTATTATGATATTAATAAGTAAGTTATGTAGTCATGAGGTGAAAGTGCCTGGTCTAGTCTCTTGAACTCTAGGCTTTTACCCATCAGCCTTAACATTTTGCAGCACTTTACACTTCTGAATATAAATCTTCTTTGGGGATATTAACAAAAGGGCAATTTGTGGTGGGCTGAGGACCAGAAACATTAGCAAAAAATTATGGTAAGCAGCTTCAGAATGAGACGTTTGATATAAATACTATCAATTAATCAGTCTCTCAGTTCTCAGTATTCTTCCTGAAGGACAGTGTTGGTGTCTCTCATGTTCAGTCCAGTCTCTGTACCTGAGCAGTTCTCCAGATCTTCCTGAAGGACAGTGTTGTTGTCTCTCATTTTCAGTCCAGTCTCTGTACCTGAGCAGTTTGATAGTTCTGTGTTGGTTAATCCACACAGTGATCTACGTCTGAACCTTCAAGCAGAACAAAGCATCTTAAGATATGAAGCAGTAAAGAAACAGGTGCAGATGATTCCAGAGGATCAGTTGATTCATTTACTGCTGATGCTGAACACAGAGAGGGTGGAACCCCTTTATCTAGAACCTTGTATCTTTAGACACTTAGACACTAGTGAATGGGGCAGCGGTGGCCTCGTGGTTAAGGAGTCGGCCATAGGATCGGAAGATTGTGGGCTCAAACCCCTTACCAGTAGGTACCCTTGAACAAGGTACCGTCCCCCGTCACTGCTCCCTGGGTGCTTTCAAAGCTGCCCCCTGCTGCACAGCGTGTGACTGCGCATGGGTTAAATGCAGAAGTCCAATTTCGTTGTGGTTCACTGTTTGTTCTTACAATGACAAGAATAGTCACTTTCTTTTTTTTTTCTAGCAAAATTAAAAGAAAGTAGGATTGTCCCGAGACTTTTGCACACTGCTGTATTAAAGGTGAATTTTCTACATTTTCTAGAACACACTAGATGCACACCTATATAATAAAACTGGAGCAATGTGTGTTTTATTGATGGTAATTAACCATCAGGATCTGATTTACCCTGAACATTTCTTTTCAGTGACCAGCCGATGTCCCATGGCTGGTGTAATAAAGCAGCAGGACTTTGTCCAGGTTTTTGCAAGGTGTGTGTGCACATCCGGTCTTCGTGATGCAGTGGGAATTCACTCTGTGCTTCGAGTGGACGTAGCTACGGCGGGTTAAAAAGGTAAAAGATGCACTTCTCTCAGTTTTCCAGTTTGATCCTGTAGAACGGGGGTTGAGTTACTTTGCTGGGGTTCGTAATCAAAGTTGATACTAATACTCGGCTTGGTTGTTAAATTTGGCACAGGATCAAAATCTGGTGTTAAAGAGTGTTTAAAACACAGTCTATAAAAACTGTTCTAAAGGAACCTGTGAACCCAGTTTAATTGTGGGGATAAATTAAAATGTGATTATTTAAAAAGCACTGATTTAAAAGTTGTGTATTACATTGATTTAAATTACAGGAAACTCTAGACTCGGTCATGTGACAGTGTCATAAATCTGCTCCAAAATCCAGGTTGTGTCCTGTGTGCAGGTGCAGGTAGAACTCTCTCTCTGTGTGTGTGTGTGTGTGTGTGTGTGTGTGTGTGTGTGTGTGTGTGTGTGTGTGTGTGTGTGTGTGTGTGTAGATGGAGGAGAAGAGTAGTTTGCGGAGGGCCCAGTCCCTCAGGAGTGTCAGCACTGATCACTCTCTGTCCTGGACAGAGGCTGGACTCAGAGACAGGAGGAAATCTGTTTCTCAGCTTGTGGCCCAGTGAGCACTATTTACATTTATACTGACTCACAGATGTGTGTAGCAGTGATTTAATGAAAATGTTTTGTTTTTTTTATTATAAAATCTAATTAGAAATATATATTCTGTTTCATGCCTGTCAAAGTGTCTTATCCTTGGAATATCGAGGATCAAGGAGATGAAATTAAAGGACTTTACCACAACAGGCCACAAGTAGTGAATATGTCACTGCTGACGGTGAATGCTGAGTGTTAAGAACCCTTAGGAACCCTTAGTTTAAGGAATATAGAACCTTGTATGTTTAGGCACTTTGTAGCCTGTCACAGTAAAACTTCATGTTTCTTTTATTTAGTCTACTCAGCGGTGGCCTAGCGGTTAGGGACTTGGCCCCGAGATCATGGGTTTGAATCCCTCACCAGTAGGTTGCCCTGAGGTACCCTTGAGCAAGGTACTGTCCCCATCACTGTTCCCCGGGGATTTTCAATAGCTGCCCCTTGCTGCACATGTGTGTTTGTGTGTATGGGTAAGATGCAGAGATCTACTGTTGCTGTGGCTCACTGTGTGCTGTGCTTCGTTTCACAATGACAAGATAGTCACTTTCACTTTCAATATGACATCGATGAGACAGTTTGACAGACATGGTATTCCTGCACCAACAAGAGATTCTAGAAAATGTCTCCAAATGCATGCAGATCTTGTCCATAGTGTCTTATTACTGCTTGCTTTGTCCCTTTCAGGTATCAAAACATTGTACGCGGAAAAGGAAAAGCTGCAGATTCAGCAGAAAACAAGAAAAGGGTAAAAATTGACACGCACACTGTTAACTGCATTAAAGTCTTTACATTTCACAAAATCCTGTTCAGAGGTTTCTCAGTTTCTTTACTGCATTAAGATTATTAACTGTTAGAGCTGCACACCAGCAGCAAGATGCTGCCAGACAGGCCTAACACCCTTTTGTTTGTCCTCCTCCAGCTGACCCTGCAGTTCACAGCCATCCCCGTCTCAGGGCCAGAGACCAACAATCCGGTACCGAAAAATGAGAGCAGAGAAAGGCAGGGGGCTCGGTTCAGCCATAACTCTTCACTCACTCGCAGCAAGTCAATGGAGATCCTTCCTCGCCAAAAAGCCCAAAGCACCAGCGCTCTCAAGGAGCTCTTTGAGTCAAAGGTGGCCATGCAGTCCAAGGGTGGTCTCCAGCCCAGGCGTGGTCAACAGAACAGGAACGATCAA
This sequence comes from Hepsetus odoe, assembly GCA_017165825.1. Lineage (NCBI taxonomy): Eukaryota > Metazoa > Chordata > Actinopteri > Characiformes > Hepsetidae > Hepsetus > Hepsetus odoe. The sequence goes on from CM029389.1 coordinate 3,217,220, forward strand.
CGGTCCATAAGTGGTCAAAGACCCAAGGACGCTCAACAGACCAACAACGGTCAAAAGCCACTCTCTGAGAACGGGGCGTTCAGCCATAAAGCTACCGAGGAGTCAGTGGTGCAAACAGAGTCAGAGGGCACTAATAACCGCGATAAACCAGTAACACCCCTGAAAGAGGAGAATCAGACCCCGAAGGTAAACGGCCAAAATATTCCTGAACTACGTTCACATTTCTGGACACAGTGTGAATACAGAGCTTTAGGTGGCGCAACCAGGAAAAAAAGTCAAATAAGTTCTAACGGTGAATTAGAACAAAAATCAGCATTTTCTTTCAACAATGGCCATGCAGTTGTTATTTCCAGATAGACAGAGAGACAGACAGACAGACAGATCATATTGATGTGCAAAGAGTTTAAATGCTTTTTAATGTTTAATTAAATGTTACATTTTAAGGTTCAAAGAACCTCCACACCATGAACGTCATGTCCAAAATCTATTTGAAGATACGGTCATATGCAAAGGTCTCTACACTTCTGGTCAAATGACGCCGATGTTTTTCTGCACAGAAATATTTCTGTTTGGAGAACATGGTTCTGTTTTTTACCGAATCAGGCAAAAGTGCGTAAAATGTGGCCTTGGCAGAAGATACTGCAAATCATCTTTTCATTTTTCTCAGTGGGCTACAGTCAAAGTTCAACGTGTTGACCATAAATGTCTGTTCCAGGGCCAAGTTTTTTACAAGCATTTGTTTTCACAAGTATTACTTCTTGCTTTAAGGTGGCGAGAGCTCCTCGTTCAGAAAGGAGAAAGACCATAACGGGAGTATACGGCCAGCAAATGACTCTTCATGAAGGTGAGCGCATCCGTTACACATTTCCTCTTTCTGTACTTTAACCTCTGCAGGTCACAAGTGCTTTTGGTTAAATATTGGACAGGAGCAGCATCGTAAACACTGCTCTGCAGATCAACCTCCCTCTGCCCCAGTGTTGCTATGGGAGGTACTTTCTCAAGGTGCCATGAAGGAGTATTTACAGCAACACCTGAGAAGAACCTTTTTGGTTCCCTGAGAGCCTCTAAATGGAGAGAACTGTTTCGTTGTGTGTGTAGAGCATTAATGTGATGAACCGTTCCTCAGACCGAGATTGTTTTTCGTGCAGACTGGGCTTCAGCAACACTCGAGTTATTAATTCTGAAAAATGTATCAAAGTATCACTTTGAACAATCTACCCGGATTTTTTATCATTTCTGACACTCCTCAGGATGTTTTTTTTTTTTTTTTTTTATTGAGAACCATTTTGTAAAGATATGTCAAAAGACCTTCCACATTATTTGAAAGCTGCAGGAAGAATTTTTTAAACGTTGAAGAACTTTTACATGAAGTCATGTAAGTGTCTTCAAACAACCAAGGCTCTTTAAGGAACCAGCAAGCATTTTTGCATAAGGAAAGCTATCAGCACAGGAAAGCTAGACATGGTTCTTTATTTTTTGGTCTAAAGTGAAGAGTTCTGAGAGGTCTGAGCAAAAGTAAAGCAGTCCAGGAGTTACCAGCACAGGAGAATGGAATGAAGCTCAAATTAAGAAATAAACTAAATGGTTTTGATTTAAAACAGAACCGAGGTTCTTGCAGAATCCACTACAAATATTTTAGTGAGTAAATGGATCAGAATGAATTGCAAAGTCTTCGTGTCACGGCTCTCAAAGAGCTAGCAACACCAGATGACAACACAGCAGGGGCGAACCTGGCTGTCCTAAAATAAAGTCTAAGTGGGTTCCATGGTTGAGTGGGGGGGTGACATGGGGTATGTTTCAGCACTAAACACTCCAGAGTCAGTGATTGACTCAGCCTGGTGGGGAAATAGTAGGACACAGGACTCCAAAAATAGCCACCCGACGCTAAGAGAGGGTCAGCTGTCAGCAGAACACAGGCAGCCATGGGCACATTGACACACAGAGGACACACACTTAAGAGCCAATGTGGCAGATCGTGGAGCAGGCCGGACAGACGCACTGAGGCTTTAGCATCAGCGAAGGGATTAGAGAATTAGCTGAAAGAACCGACTCGGGTGAGTACAAATTCACATCTTTTAATAAGCATTAATACACTCGCATCAGTGCCATTAACAAAACAGTCTGTGAATTTGATACTTTATTTACTTTTCTGTTCGAACAAATCATTTTATATTCATCGTTCATTGTAAAATTGTTAAAATTTCAGTCTAATGAGCGACTAGTGTTTTCAAATGAATCTGTTTCAGAAATGGAGATAAAAGATTTTGTCCCAGCAGCAGGAATTAATTTATCGAGAATGCGTTTTACAAACTATTTGCTTAAATGTGTTTTAGATATCTTATTCAGTATTTTTATATTTTACATTATTGAATAAAATATCAATTACATAAGGCTTTTTAAGAACATAAGGAACTGTGCATATCTATTTTATTAACTTGATTTTCGGTGTGCTTTTAGTTAAATATTGGTCCGTTTTTTCTTTAAAATTAGTGCTGGCCGTTTTCAAATGGCAGGTCTTGTTAAGTAACATTGTAAAGAGGCTGAAGAACCTCCCTAAAGGAGAACCTCCCTAAAGAAGAACCTTCCTGAAGTAATAATAAAGCGATTAAAGCAGGGGTTCCTTCGCTCCGGCCTGTTTACTAAGACAGAAATGTTTAGAGAACCATTTAAGGGCAGCGGTGTTCTAGTGGTCAGGGAGTTGGTCCCAAGATCAGAAGGTCATGGGTTCGAATCCCACACCAGTAGGTTGGCCCTGCTGTAGCCTTGAGCAAGGTGCCGTCCCCTTCACTGCTTCCTGGGCGCTTTTAATAGCTGCTCTCTGCTGCACGGTGTGTATGGGGTTGAATTTCATTGTGTCCCACTGTGTGCAGTGCCGTGACAAGGATAGTCACTTTCACTTTCAGAAACCTTGTATATTTCCCTGTTACATTCATTAGGAGCCTGAACACACTGGAGCAGGGTAATGACGCAGGGTGAGGAGACACAATGTGTCTAAATTCGGCATTCGTGATCTGTGTACACAATTTGTTGCTGGCGCTGTTACAGATTCAACATAACCAATCCAAGTGGCCCACGAGTTCCAGAACGGTGGTTGGTTTAATGGAAGTAAACCCGGGAATGAGCTTAAATTTTTGATTAATTGTTCATTTCAATCTTCCAAGCATAAAACACTTTCTCCCCATTGGCTAATGCAGCAAGTCATACTGTGTCCTAAACTTTGTTAGCTGCTCAGTCTTCCCGAAGGCCTGGATGAGGCTCAGATGGCTTCAGAAAACCTCAAGTGACCTCAAGTGTTATCAGTGCCAGACCCGTAGCTCCAGTTAGAATCTAAAGAAGCAAAATGGGAACTTCCTCAGTCTCCCACATTTGTGAGAGTGGTCAATTCGAACTATTCCTTTAAGCGCGGTTAGCTTTCTCCGACCAGCCCAAATACCTGGCTGTCTTTTCGTATTCCTGTCAGTGACACAGGGGGTCAAATGTTAGTGCACCCTAGTTTCTCATCACACCCTCGACACCACACCATTGAATTCCAGTCTCATCAGCTGTCTGTAGAGCTATAAGGAGAAGTGACTCATTGTCGTCCAGTAGCCCTGACCGTATTAGCTCCGGATGAAAAGTGAAATCCTTAATTTGGTGAAATGATATCAGCAGTCACCCATGTACCTGCACTAATGTCGCAAATGTTTTCTCATGTACTCTTGTTTAGCACATCAGCTCATTTTAACCCTTTAAACTATGTTCAGATGCTAGTAAAACTAATACAAGTCCCATATGCCAGTTGTCAAGTATCTTACTTTCTAATGATAATCTGCTTTCTTGTTTGGTGATTGGTTCCCTGGGCACTCCAAGGGCTATTCCTGCATCTTTGTGGACTTTTTTGACTCGGTTGTCTTTATCTTGCTAGTTAGGGGCTTCGACCCTGATTCTGTAAAGCTGCTGGGTGACAGCGTCCTAGAAAGACAAAAATGGACGTGATTTTTGTCAAACAGATTGCTTTTAGTAGGACTTAAGGTTTATATATTAAACGGTTCATATATAAGCTTTATTTTTCTTTTTTTAACTCTTTCTTTTAACTCTTTATAACTTTGATTTTACAATTTCATACGGAAATAATTCAGGGAGGTATGGTTTGGGAGACCCCCTAGAAAATGATGGTGATTATGGAGCTGGTTTGATTTTAATAAGGCTGTCAGTGGCAGAATTCAGCCTGTTCTCGTTGCTCATGAAAGCCATCAGCGCCATGGGCAGCACAGAGGGTCAAGGGTAAGGTCGTCTGTAAAAGGCAACAAGTAAATCGCCCACCTAATCACATGGCTATTCACTTCCAGCTGTAAGATGTTTCCTTTTAAAATCCCACACATTCCCGACTGCTAATAATATCTTTCCTCCAGAGGACGGGGTCAAAGAGCGCTATTACAGAGACGCAGATGTTGCTTTGGATTGCAGTGGCACTTGTTCTCTACATAATGTTTTGACTATCTGTATTAAATCTAATTCATTCTGGTTTCTGTTGCACCACAGATGATAAAAGGAAATCAGTCGCAGACTTCAGAGGTAGTTTGACAGGACGAGAGAAGTCCCCCATTTCTGTCAAAGCCATGTCTGCACTATATCTGTCAAAAGTGGCAGCTGCAGACCCTACAGGGAACCTTTTAAAAGCAGTTAGTACTCGTATCAACTTCTGTTCTTCTGAAGCGTTTGTTGAATTTGGGATCGGGGAATGTTTCAGGACAGAGGCTTCTAAAGAAATAATCGCAAATCAATCAACCCTCTGGAGCCGATGATGTGTTTGAATTTATTTATGAACATGTCGGTTTAACTTTCAGACAAGTTGGCACAACTTAGACCATCAAATTCAGACTTAATTCTCAACATTACTGCCTGAATAAGTATAAAATATATAAAACATGCATATTGTTTTCTCTAGGAACAAGATCCTACCTCTCCAGCAAGACCAAAAGCTAGCAAGGTAAGAGGAAAAAAATGACACTTATTCATCATTAGTAGTGGGACAGCTAGGATTTTATTGGTGGTGCCAAATAAAAAAAAACTCTGTGCCTTTGTGGGTTTCAACCCAAGCTGGTGCTTCACTGTGGGCTAATGGTATGAGTATATTGTAGATACTCATAAAACTATAATGTGTAAAATTGCCTAAGTATGAATATCAAGGCTCCAATGTTGTCCTGGTATTTATGGCACTGATATTTAGTTACAAAGAGTTTTGGTTAGAAAGATCTGCCTTGCATGGATCCGCCATTTACAGAGGCAGCTTGACTTGAATACCACTGTAACACACATGGAAGTAGGTCACTGTTTGGTTACTTTATCTTTACAAAATGTAACGCCCATGTTGTTGCTCATTCACCTGACATTGTGAAAGGAGTCACTAATCTACTAAAACCACTTGCATGTGCATTAAATGTTTTTGCTTTTGTGAAATAATATGCAAAAAGGGATTTTTCAATACTCACAAGCTGGACATTTCGTGATAAAATGCTGCAATTATATACATAATTAACATCAACCATATATAATGTGTATTTAATATAATATCCATCCATTATCTGCCGCTTGTCCCAAACGGGGTCGCGGGGGGATGCCGGCGTCCAACCCGGCGCACACAGGGCGAGGACGGGGGACGCACCCTGGACAGGTCGCCAGCCCATCGCAGGGATGTAATATAATATGTACAATTTTATTACACTGAATTGCATTTAAATGGATATTTTATCACTAATGTCCATTATGTTTAGTGCTAAACAAATCACTATAGCAGACCACACAACATACTAATGATTTCAGCTGACAAAACCGAAAGAAAAGCCTGTTGGAACATTTAACACGGGATGCTGTTTTTCGATGGCACGTTGTTTTGCATCCTAACAACCATGGTACGTATGCAAGTTTCTCACATTAGGAGATTAAAAAAAATACTCTGTATGTTTTCCTTTAAGGCAACCATCTGAAGCATAGTCTATTTTTTTTTATTTCATTCTAAGATGGCAGATTTGGCACCAAAAGATTCCGAGCAACATGAAAACTCAAAAGATGATTCAGCACAACCAGATTTAGCCTCTCCCATCCTGCCATCTTCTAGGACTGAAAGCCAGTCCCCCGTTCCAACACCCCCATCGAAAGATGCCATCACCACACTGTACCAGCAGCGTCAAAAATGTGAGCTGAGGCGACTTCTGAAGCACACGTGTCCAGAGCTGAAGGGCCTCGGCAACATGATGGACGAGGAGTTTGCTGACATATTAAACTCTGGCAAAGGCGCAGATATGGTATATGGGGGTGAGGTGCAGGCAAGGCGCTGGATATTTGAGAACGGTGCTGTTGCTGTCAACACCAGTGATCACCTTCACTCGCAACCACACTGGATAGAGAAGAGTGTTCAAGGTGAGCTTGGAGATTGCTCGCAGGAAGAAGCACCATTTCATGGAATGGCATTTTCTCATGAAGCAAAAGAGCAAACATCACACCTAGAGCTTGACGTGAGCCCAAAAGAAGGTGAAACACTTGCTCAGGAAGAAAACTTCAGAGTAGATGTTAAAGCCGCACGAAAAAGGTTTGAAGATCAATCAAGGGATGCCTTATACAACAACCTGGAGGATGTGTTTCCAGGGAAGGTTGTTGTATCTGCGGAGGAAAAGGGAGCAGTGCAAAAGCAAAAGAGAGACTTTGAGATTTACCAAAGTGACAGTGTTAAAAGAACCAGCCCTCTGAACACAACAGACATTACGAACATGGGACAAGATGGTGAAGTGTATCTAGGCATATCTAGATCTAAGGAGATCTTTGAAAAGGCATCGCAAGGCAAAGAGAACACTTCTCCGGCAAATGAGAACACTAGCACAGAGGATGAAATTCTGAAGACAAATGTAAGGAACAGAGCCCAGATGTTTGAGTCTACTCCCTTGGACAGGATAAACAGGCAAAATGAGGCAGAATTAGATACTATGGAGGAGGACATGAGTAAGACCTTAGCTTCTCTTCATAATTTCAATGTCATTCATTCTCACGGAACCCTTATTGAAGCCAGTGAGGCGGCCCACGTGAGAAAGGTGAAGTACAGCTTAGCTCAGGATAAATGTCCAGATATTCAACATGAAGAGACAGTAATGGGAAGTATGAAGAGCATTTTGCTTCAGCTTTTAGCAAGAGTGAACCTGAACTCACTCATAGGCTTCCTGAAAGAAGATGATCAAGGGAACGTTGAAGTCACAAACATAGATGTTCCAACTCATCAACTTCCTTTCACGGCAAACCACGACAAAGAATACAGAACGACAATAATGGTTCAGGTCATTGAGGATCTACTTGGTCAAGAGACAAGGCTGGGAAAAGGAGTTTTAATACAAGAATGCGAGATGGGAGCAGTGGATATATTAGTGTTTGCTCTTTTTAGACATGATGGCCATGACAGACAAGTGGATTTTGATTCTGGTGTGATCATCAACGAGCAAACTTCTCAACCACAGCTTGATACGACCCCACAAAAAGAAACTGAAGTTCTTACTGATGATGAGGACTTCAGGGTAGATGTAAAAGCCACACGGAAAATGTTTGAAGGTCAGTTTACTGATACCTTCAGAGGCAACTCTGAGTACGCATTTCCTGGGAGGGTTGTGTCTGAGGAAGAAAGTGTTTTGATAAATGGAGAAGGTGATGACACTCCAAGCATGTACACCCCTCCACCTCCCATCCAGGATGGTGAGTTTCCTTTATTTGGGATGGATGAAAACAGGACAAGCAATGTAAAACTGTTTCGAAGCTGCATTGAGAAAGGAGATCTAGATTATTTAAAACGTCTGCAGAAAAGTCCCTCAGAAGAAGATCTAAGTGCCACTTATGAGGAAAGGAAGCAAAATGTTGTCATTGCCCCGGTCAATCTCAAGATGATCAAAGCTCTGTTTGCAAATGCAGACAATGCTGGGCCTTCTCTGCAGTCTGATAAAGCTGACCAAAAAGAGTTAACTCTTGAAGACAAAATGCAGGGCACTGGAGAAGATAAGCCTACAACCCCTGAAAAAACTGAAAAACAGATTACTGAGAGTGAAACTGTTGAACCTGGCAGTTTTCAACATTGTCAGGGTGCAAAAAATAAACGCTGTGATAAACCAAAAAAAGATACCTTAATTCAGGCAGAGCTGGTTGATGTTGCAGAAGATGATGACTTGTTAAACTTGCAAGCAGCCATCTTGAGTCTCCAGCAGGCCACAGAAGAGGCAAAAGCTCTTCAACAAAGTATTCAGGAGAAGCAACAAGATACCTCAAAGCCAGCACGTGCAACGTTTGCTCCTGGTTCAGAAAACCAACTTTGCACAGATGCCATAACAGAGGAAATTAAGGAGACCTCACACAATGCTGACACTGTACACCAACAAGAAGAAGTAGAGGAGGCTATGAAAGGCAGTGTACAAGCTGCACTTGATTCCCTTGGAAAATGCAGTTTAAATGTTACTAAAGGAGATTTTAAAGCTGCAATGATTTATAGGAACTCAGGAAAAGCATATGCTGGACAGGAAAATGTGAAAACTGCTTTCAAACAGTCCACTCATATGACTGACTCCACAGAAGAAAACAAAGCATGCCTTTCCTCGCCCATGTCTGAACAGATGACTCTAGAGGCACAGCATGTGGCCGCTGAAAGGGGCTCATGTCAAGGACAGCCTGCAAATAAATCAGTAGCTTACACCCCTCTAACAGACCAAACAGATCCAAAGGCTTCTCTTCACCATAAAAAAAACCTTGGACCCAAGCCTGCCATTCCACCAAAACCAGACCATTTAAAGGTAAACCTGAACGCAGTGACTTGTCTCGGGATTGAAACAGACTCAGGGAGTCTTTATAAAAACCAGGGTGAGCCTGTCTGTCGGAAACCATATGAAGAAGAACATGCAGATAATGACAAAGTCACACAACAGAGCAAAAGACCTGAAAAAAATGTAGCCACCGAACAGAAGAAGAACCAATTGCTGGAAGAAAGCCGATGCAAATGCCCAGCAAACACACAAACCTCAAATGAGGCAGTTCCAGGGTGTCAAACTGCTCTGCAGAACTTTGGGATGAAGACCCAAGCAGCTCCACCCGTGAAACCCAAAAGAATTAAAGTGGCCGCAAGCAGCGCTGCTGAAAATGCAGCGCTTTCACCAAACGAAAATGACAAAAACTGTAAACCAAGTGACGGGGAACATGAGGTCCGACCAGAGAGCAATGTGAAAATGAGGGAAAAGAAAGTCAGGAAGGAAAGTGAAGAAGAACGTAGGCAGAGGCTGTCGGTGCACATGGATGAAATCATGAGGGGAAACACAAGTGCAGCAATGGAAATCTTTGACCAGCTGAGAAAGCAAGAGGAGCTAAAAAACATCCTCTCCAAAGTCGAAGAGATCGAAGAAGATACAAGCCAAGAACATGTAGGTGACCTTCGAAAGATATTCGAGAGTGTCCCGGATTGGGCTGTGCCTGAAAGTCCCCAAAAGGCTCCAAAAGTGGAAAAGAAAGAGGAGAGATTAGAGATGGTCTGTGAACGTGAGAGGATGTCATCAATGCAGGTGGCGTATGGAGACCTTGAAAAAGCAAGTGCGGCAATCATTACATTAAAAGAGCAAACACTGTCCAGGCTTATGGACATAGAAGAGTCCATTAAGAAAGCTCTTTACTCTGTCTCCACACTCAAGTCTGATTCAGACATCGCAGGGCTCTCCGGCCTTTTCAAAGAGTCCATGATGTTTGTGAATAGTTCCCCCAGTTCAGGAAATATACGAAAAATTAGCATTGGCTCAAGCAAATCTCCGAAAGCACAGACTTGGAGCAACCCTGACGTTCCTGGGAAGTATTTTGCTGGAGAAGTAGTGATACAAGCAGAAACACCAAAACAAGAACTTAGTCTTCCGGCAACTAAACCACGGTCAGGATCTCCTTCTTCCCCATCATTCATTTCCATCCAATCAGCTGCCAGAAAGAGCACAGAACCACCAGCACCTACAAAAACTCCAAGTAACCCTCAGATCCCAAAGGCTGAGACATTTCAGTCTACAACATGCTACAATGTGACTGCTGATCACAGGGTATGCTGTGTTCCAAAAAACGAGCCTTCCAACAGCCCTGCAAGCGAAAGACGGCAGGTCAGCACGCTGGAAGTGCAGACAGTTCCTGACGGAGAGAAAATAATAGGCACCAAGACCATCAGAGAGAAATATGAAGAAACAGACTGTTTCGGCAACATGTTCTACTCCTCCAAGACCTCCACCGTCATGACCACTCAACCCGAAACAGGCACTTGTTTCAGGAGACAAATTAAGAGCAGTCCAGCCACATCAGTTGTCACCTTACCAAGAATCAACATCAAAAGAGATCAGCCTTCCACATGAGGATGAGCTCCGAAGAAGAGTTCAGTTTCTGTGTGGTTTTACTGGGAGATTGTGTGATATTATTGTGTGAAAACGTTTTTAAAATATGTGTCACGTAAGTGCGTGTTGTCTGGTTTTGTCCATGAGGGAATGTTCTGTTTTTTAGTATTGTATGTTACATTTAAACCCATTCCATTGGTTCCATTGGATTTTATTCTCTGTCCACAAAACATGCATTGATGATGAACAGGAAATGTGAAAATAAACAAAGAAACAAAAACTGCATTCCATGTATTGTGTAGAAATGTACAATCAAATCCACGTGCTAAGGGAAAAGTGGTTGGAAATTTTAAATAAAAGGCGGGCTCCTGATCGCTGGCCCTTTAGGGAGGAGATTGCAGGTTTGATCCCAGTTACCCATCACACAGAGTCCAAGGCTCTGCCTCTGGCTGGCCCCCTACATCCATCACCCCAATGCTAGCATCTGTTAGCGGTGATAACTGGACTGGCAGGTAGTGTTCCCTCCAGTGACAGCATTTTAAAATGCCATGGCTTCATGTGGCATGGTGGAAGCCCACGGAAACCTAGATAGAATTAAAACATCATGATGTTATGCTTATGACATATTATAATAGGTGTGGCTGTATGTAGTGGACAATAATAAAAACAGTGCAAAAACCTGAAGCACATGCTAATGGTTCTCGTGACTCCACGCCATGTAAACCCACTTTCAATCTGAACCTGATGTGACTGCAGTTTCAGCTGCCTGCTCAGGATTTGTGCTCGGCTTGTCTCACACCGGTTTACCCCATGGAGAAGATGGCAGCAGACAAAATCATTTTCCACAAAAACTGTTTCCGCTGCAAGCACTGCAAACAGAAACTCAGGTGAGCTGAAAAGAAACCACCCTGCACTGCTACCCCCCATTGGCTGCCAGGGGTTAAACCTTGTACCCCTTCAGGAACGTGACCCCGATCATGGATGAACTGATTCATTTATATCAAATTTAATAATGATACAAATAAGGGAGCGGTGGGAGCAGTGATGGGGACAGTACCTTGCTGAAGGGTACCTCGGGGCAACCTGGGATTCAAACTCATGACCGTCCAATCCTGGTTCACATGATGTACAAATATTATAACCATATATATGAATAAAGTGGTCTTATGAAAACGTGCTGAAATATTCATTTTTCTTGTTTCTAGTCTTCGTAACTATGCGCCCCTCTATGGAGAGTTCTACTGTGTGTTCCACTACCAGCAGCTGTTTAGAAAGAAAGGCAATTATGATGAGGGTTTTGGCCACCAGCAGCATAAAAGCCGCTGGCTGTTGAGCAGAAGTAACGGCACTGACGGAGTGTAAGCCTAGTACGGAGTAAGTGCACAAGGATCCTATGTATGTTTGAAATTATGACCAATTATTTTTGATTGATAAGTCCTTTATGTTGTTAATGAACTCTGTACAGATGATTTATACCAAATGTTCTTTATGTTAATGGACTTCCAATATGACAGCTTACTGTTTTTTATCTTTTTATCCTCTTAGATTGAGGTTTCAGCTTTAGTGATGGTGGAGAGTGAAGGAAATCGGACTCCAGTTTCACTGTTGCCTCCCAAAACCTGCTCCGTCTGATTCTCCTTTACCTGCATTCAAAATGTTTAGAAATGGCAGTTTTTTAAATAACATTTAATGCCATGTGTGTGCAAATGGAAGACCATAAAGTGTATTAAGGTACAGTCAAAAGTATGGGAAGCCTCTGGTCAAATGATGCAATCTGTTGATTTTCAAAGAAAAATAAATAAATGACCTCCATAGACGACACACTTGTGCATTTTAATACACAATTTCTGCTCATGTACTGGATTTAACATAAAACCAAGTAACATGCATCCCCATCATGTACATTTTCTGCTTATTAAAAGTGAAAAAAGTGAAAGTGACAACCCTTGTCATTGCAAGGTCAAAGCACAGCAGACAATGAACCACAACAAAATTGGACCTCTGCTTTTAACCCATGCACACTCAAACACCGCGCAGCAGTGGGCAGCTATTGAAAGCGCCCGGGGAGCAGTGACGGGGACGGCACCTTGCTCAAGGGTACCTCAGGGCAACCTATTGGGAAGGGGTTCGAACCCCCGATCATATGGCCAACGCCCTAACCGCTAGGCCCTAAATGACTAACCACATTGTCATTTAGAGCAGTTTTGATGTTAAATGTTTTTGTGGGATTTCCTGAGTCAGAATCGAGGCAGGAACAGGTGGAAGGAATCATGAAGAGTTGAATGCCTCTGAAAGCTCCCTCATAGAACATTACTACACAGAATGGTGTTGACAGCACTGCCTGACATCTGATACTTTTTAGAGAAGCTCTGCAGATTTTTTCCCCCCACAATGAAGAGGAACATGCAGGGCTGTGAATCAAAATGTCCTGACATTGTTTTCAGCCAATCATCAGCTTTCCATACAACAGGTGTGATTTCACTGGTGGGTTTGGATAAAAATAATGGTTGTATTTGTGGTCTATACACCTGGTTCCCTTCACCACCACTGTAAAGAAATCCAACTTTCTCTGTAGTTGTTCATTTCACACCAAACCCACTGAATTATGCTGACAATGAAAAATAATTGGTGGAAATCTCAGAAAATAGAAAGTACACAAAAATGCCAGAGTCATATTAGATGTTTCACACTTTATTTTTGATATTTTGTTTCCAAAGAGTCAGACTTTCTTGTATTTTTTGTGTATTATTGAGGAGAACAGGACAGTGTTGTTGTCTCTCATTTTCAGTCATTTCTTTACCTGAGCAGTTCTCCAGATCTTCCTGAAGGACAGTGTTGTTGTCTCTCATTTTCAGTCCAGTCTCTGTACCTGAGCAGTTCTCCAGATCTTCCTGAAGGACATTGTTGTCTCTCATTTTCAGTCCAGTCTCCTGAGCAGTTTAATTGTTTTTTTTGTGTTGGTTAATCCACACAGTGATCTACATCTGAACCTTCAACCAGAACAAAGCTGGCCAAGCCTTTGGCTCAGTATAGTATATATGAGAAATAAGAGAAAAGTAAGTGCTGATTAAAGTGCATGGCAGGGACACGGGCTCTTTAGTACAGCGACAGGCACAAACACGGAATGGGTTTCTTCCTCAGGGGGATCTTTATACCCTTGAGCCAATGAGGCACATCTGACGTCCTAACGAAGCACCAGTTGTGTCCAGTCAGGGCAGAGCGTTGCAAACCCTGACAGTTCTAGGACAACGCATTAAAGAACTGCACATAATTGCCTGCCAATGTTTATTATTCCGTTTAACAAAATAAGGTCACTAAGCGCACTTTCCCAACTGCTCCAGTTAGAAACACACTGTGGTCACGTTGAAAACCTGTCAAGATCAGCGTTTCATGTTGGGGACTTTAGCCTGCTCAGATCCAACCAACATTAAAGTTCCATAAAAAGTAGTAAACAAATTTTCTTGTGTGAGGAGAGCTGCCTCTAAATCATATCTTCATTTAAGTCATTGGTTTCCAATAGATATATGCTTTGGTCCTTGTTCAAAAGTGCAAATTAAGATAAAATAAGGCTAGACGTTTATGAAATAAACAAATGTCTCATAGTTTAGTGCTCCTGAATGTTTCTTCAGATATTTCCTGATGAGCCCCATTTTCAACACTTCCTTTCTTTGGTGACCTACAAAAAAAAAAAAAAAAAAAAAAATTATTACACAAGTGCTTTACTGCCTGGCTATGGCTATTTATCATTAAAAAAAAAAAAAAAAAAAAAGGTCATTTTACCATGACGGTCATTTTATAGGCCTGGAATCACATATTGATTAATCAATACTGATCATGAACAGCCATCAAATGGACTTTCTTTTTACGTTTTGTGAGCGTTAGCTGTGAATGACACGTTTAACGGCACACAGAGATCATCATCATGAGTTCACGTAGTCTTTACACTCCCGCATATAACTGAAACCTCCACTTACTTTAACATTGACATCAATAAAAGAGGAAGACAGGAAGAAGCTATACATGCATTAAACAGCAATGTTTTTTTTTTTTTTATATTTTTAGATTGTAAAATTTCCACCAAAACGTTTCCAGCAAAAATCCTGAAGGTGTTTGTTCAATCTTTCAAGAAATCCATGACCAAGAAGTTATAATAACTAATATTTTACAGATAGCTAGTGATTTGAAAACACTTGAAATATGATAAATTCTTTATACTCTGCATGAGTTCATTTCAGTCTATTTAAATCTCTCTCAGGTATTCTGGAATGACCTACAGTTCATCATTCTAGACACGTCAAACATCTTCATTCAACTGGCTGTTAAATCTCTGTTGCTGTAGAACATTTTTTAGAAAAACCCCTTTTTTTGTCCCAACTTCTTGTGAACATTTCATGCTGAACACAACAAAAGAAATGGCCAAAAAAAATGATTCGTTAAGATTTACATTAAGACTATGTTTACGTAGAACTAAAAATTGTACAATTTTGATTTTGCCTGAAAGACGTTTGAACTCACATGCCGTGATCCATTAGAGCGTCGGTGTGATCCAGAAGCTCCGTGTTCAGCGTCTCTGGGAGCATGAAACAAAGCGCTCCACCCAAAAATGGCAGAGAGCCGTAGATCACCATGGGAATGGCGTAGTGATAGACTCCCAGCAGACTGATGAGAGGAGCCAGAATGCCAGCCACACGGGCACAAGTGGAGTTTAACCCAACCCCATTCTGTCTGCAGTACAGAGGTCAACAGGTTAAAGGAGGACAACACAACCTGCAGCTCCACAGTGAAACACAACGAAATTCAACCTCTGCTTTTCACCCGCACACACTATGCAGCAGGGGACAGCTATTGAAAGCACCTGGGGAGCAGTGATGGGGACCGTAGCTTGCTCTAGGGTACCTCAGGGCAACCGACTGGTCTGGGATTCAAACCCAAATCCTTCAGATTCTGAGGCCAACTCCCTAAACACTAGTCCAAAGCTGCCCCTGTTATTTACCAGCGGATACTACACCATGCAAAATACCTGACCATTATATACTGTCTCCAGAGTCCAAAATTACCTTTAAAATCTGGGATTCTGTAGAGTGCAGCAGAATGTGGACCATTTCCTTACAATACGCCTCGATTCATTTATCTATATGAGGCTGAATCCAGGGCTATTTGACAAAAAAAAAAAAGGCGGTTCTGTTGGTTTATAGATCCGGAGAGCCCGTTAATCACAGTGAAAGATCTGCTCATTACTTACTAGTGCTGGGACTCAACCAGTATGTAGTGAGGCCTGAGCTCTACTTAAACAAGAAACAACACCAAACTCTCACGAAAGCAAGGGAAAGAAACTAGACCCAGGTGGAAGCACTAATGAGTGGGTGGGACAGGGTTGGACACATGGGTGGAGACTGGTGGCTGCAGAGCCAGAACATAGAAACTATCCCCTTTTCAGAGAACAGAGAAAGAAAGTATTAAAATAGAATTTAAAAAAATGTATTATTTATCATTTTTCTCATGTTAATGAAATGTTTTGACCATTTGAGACTATCATGGCAGACGAATTAGGTAGTGCTAGCCTAGGGGTGAGATACTCCGCTGCAGACCAAGAGGCCGTGTGTTTGAGTCTGGTTCTCCAGCATTATTTGAGCCTTTAAGAAAGATATTTAAGCAGACTGTTGTCACTCTGGATAAGAGAAACTAATGAATGCCATAAAAAGCTTTTGAGTCTCAATCTTTTGATTTTGATTTGATTGGAAGGCTGTGGGTTCATCACTGTGCCGCAGGGGGCAGCCAAGTCCAGCACCTGGGGAACAGTGATGGTAACAGTTAGAGGGTACATCCGGGTTGCTGGATTTGGCTGCCCCCTGCTGCCCAGCGTGAATGGGTTGAATGCAGAGAAGCATTTCTTGCGGTTCATTATGTGCTGTGCTGTGCATTCATAATGAAAAATCGCCACTTTCACTTCAAATATATGCTGTGTGCAAGCAGACTGATACACACAGTACTGTGCAAAAGTTTTAGGCAGGTGTGAAAAAATGCTGTAAACAGAACGCTTTCAGAAATGGAAGTGTTGATCATTTATTTTCATCAATCAACAAAATGCAGTGAATGAACAAAAGAGAATCTAAATCAAATCAATATTTGCTGTGACCACCCTTTGCCTTCAAAACAGCATCAGTTCTTCTAGGTACACTTGCACACAGTTTTTGAAGGAACTCGGCCGGTCGGTCGTTCCAAACATGACTGTGTTTCAACCTCCGTGTGACATTGATGATCATCAGTACCTGTTTGGTAAAACTGGTTGATCAGACACCGACTATAATCCTGCAGAATCCCTAAATTTGTGCAAGTGTACCTAGAAGAACTGATGCTGCTCTGAAGGCAAAAGGTAGCAACACCAAATATTAATCTGATTGAGATTTTTCTTTTGTTCGCTCACTTTGCATTTTGTAAATTGATCAAAATAAACAATCATTATTTAGATTTCTGAAAGCGTTCTTTGTTTACAGCATTTTTTCACACCTGCCTAAAACTTTTGCACAGTACTGTGTATCTGCATGTAAAGTAGAAATATACATATCATGGTAGAATCAACAAATAAAACATAGTTTTAATACTATTGATGATTAAATAAGCAGGAAAATTGAATAAAACAGTTTTAAAAAACCAACATATTTCAGAAACATGAATATGCTCACCTCACGACGGTAGGATAGAGTTCTGCGGTGTACACATACGCTATAGAAAATGAAGCAGCAAGTGAGAACTTTCCAATCACCGCTATGACCGTCACCGCCACAGGGTATTCTGGGAAAAGATAAGCACAGACAGTGGTGTTGTAGTCATCTGGATCCCCTCGGTTATTCATTCCTCCAGTTTCTGTCACAGTGTTTGTCACTCTTCCATGACCACTTTTACAGGTTTTTTCATCTGTGCACACATGGTCATCTTTTTTTATCCACAGAGAACATTCCCACAGCTCCGTGTCACGGTACGTTTACACACCTGACGGTATGGCGAGAATCACAAGACAGGCGGTTCCCCCAAGGAGCAGCGCTGCGCTCTGACATTTCTTCCTGCCAAAGCGCTCAATGAGCGGATAGCAGCCGAGACGGGCAGGAAGCTCTGCAATGCCAAAGACGAGCTGGGTCAGGTAGATGTCCAGGCCGAAGTTGCCCACATTAAGGCTGACTCCATAGTAAACCAGACTGGTCACAAACCTGCCAGAAGAGTGAACTAGTAAGCACTCACTCACTTTGATAACTGCTTATCCTGAGTAGGGTCACAGGTTGAAAAGCAGGGACACCTTGAACAGGGTACCAGTCCATTGCAGGGCAGGCACACAGACAAACACACTCATACTCACACCCTTGGGGCAATCTGTCATCTCCAATTCATCTGACAGGCATGGAAAACCGGAGCTCCTCGAGTTAACACCCACAGACACAGGGACAGCATGAAGGAAACAGGATGAACCCAGGCCTCGCTGTCTGGGAACCAAATCCAAGACCTTGCTGTGAGGTGAAAGCGCTACCCAGTGTGCCGCCGTGCCACCCGAACTACTAACCAGTATTCTCCAAGTCTTGGGTTCGGTTTCTAATCTGGAGCGAACTGGGTCCTTACTGTGCGGAGGAGTGGAGTCTGCATGTTATCTCCATGTACCCGAGTGGTTTTCCCTCAGGTTACCAGATTTCCCTCCACTGTTCAAATAACCTCCAGGGTTTTGAGTGTGTTTATCTGTATGGCTTCCCAAAGATGGACAAGTTGCCTTCTCCACTTTTTGCCCTATGAGCTCGACTACAGGCCCCAGCAACCACAGCTGTTGTTTAGGATAAGCAGTTCTGATGATGGAGGGAAGATTAGTTTATAGACCTCTAGGACCATATGCTGCCTTTATTAATGAATTTGGCAATCTGCTCTCTGATTGGTTGTTAGGTTTACTAGATTCGTGATGCTCGGTGACTTTAACATACATGTTGATACAGAGACGGATGCAGGTGCCAAAAGCTTCTTAACACTCCTCGATTCTATCGGTTGCACCCAGCATATATCAGGACCTACTCATGTGCAAGGACACACGCTAGATCTAATTATCTCGTATGGACTTGACATTGATACTGTACTGGTCCACTCCTTAAATAAACTTTTTTCCGACCATTCTTTAATCACATTTGAGATTAATATGTCTCCACCGTACCTCAGTGAAAGGACTAGTACAACACGACACCTAAACAGGGCTAAATGTGTTCAGTTTATGGAGGCCGTAACAGAGATAGACTTCACCGGTAACAAAACTGTTAATGACATCACCGACATGTACAATACAGTAGTTGGGCAGATCCTTGATCAGGTCGCCCCAATTAAGACAAAGAAGGTCAGAACTATCAGGCACTCTCCCTGGTTCAGTGATCACACACGGGCTGCTAAGCGGGAGTGCCGTAAGCTAGAACGCAGATGGAAGACAACAGGTCTCCAAGCCTCTCAGGTTCTATGGTTCGCTAAATTAAAACAATATAAGAAAGCTCTATATAGTGCTCGCACTGAGTACTATTCAAAGCTTATTGAAAACAACAAGCATAACCCCCACTAGTTATTTCAGACACTAGCCCAGCTAACAGACAAAACTGATAGAAGGCCAGCGTGTAGTATTACTAACGAGAGGTTTCTTAAGTTTTTTAATGATAAAATTAACATTAGGCTCCAAATGTGCCCTATTAGCCCTCGAATTAATCCACTACCAGAACAGTGCTCACAATATTTTAGTGATTTTAATCTCATTGATAACTCTGAGCTAATTTCGGTTATAACCAAGGCAAAGTCCACAACCTGTCGGTTAGATCCCATTCCAACCAAGCTCCTGAAGGAATCCTTAGGAGTACTATCAACACCTGTACTTGATATCTTGAATGGATCCTGTGTCTGAATGACCTCAGCTGTAGTCCCTAATCAGTTTAAAACAGCAGTGGTTAGACCACAGCTTAAAAAACCTAACTTGGACCCTCGCTCACCAAGTAATTATAGACCTATCTCTAATGTCTCGTTTCTCTCTAAGATTCTAGAAAAACTAGTTGCGAGACGACTGCAGTCATATCTAGACACGCAGAACCTCTTAGATAAATTCCAATCAGGCTTCCAGCACGGCCACAGCACAGAAACTGCTCTAACTAGAGTGGTGAATGATATAATGGTCTCAAGTGATGCAGGAAACATTACTGTTCTTGTTCTGTTAGATCTTAGTGCTGCGTTCGACACGGTAGATCACTCCATTTTAGTAAATAGGCTTCACTCCACTGTCGGCATTAGCGGAACAGCCCTTAAATGGTTCAACTCCTATCTTACAAACCGTTACTACTTCATCCAAATGGATGATTATGGCACCCCCTCACCTATGTCACTAGTTAACTATGGAGTCCCACAGGGGTCGGTGTTGGGCCCAGTGCTCTTCTCTCTCTACATGCTCCCACTAAGCACTATTATACGGAAGCATAATGTTAGTTACCACTCTTACGCTGATGACACTCAGCTATACCTATCTTTTAAATCATGTGATAAAGCATCAACCGGCACTTTAATTAGCTCCTCAGTGATATTAGGGATTGGATGAATAACAACTTCCTCTCACTAAACCCCGAAAAAACTGAGCTGCTCTTGTTTTGTAGTAGCGATGTAGAAAGGGCCAACTTCATTTCGCATATCCGGGTTGCAGGGTTGAAGTTTTCAGTTAGTACTCTGACACGTAACCTTGGTGTTATTTTTGATTCAAATCTTTCATTTAATCCCCGTGTTAATGCAGTTGCGAAGACATGCTTCCTGCACCTTCGGAACATTACAAACTACGGCGCTTTCTGTCAATGGAAGACACGGCGAAAGTAGTACATGCATTTGTATACAGTAGATTGGATTACTGTAATGCCCTACTTTCTGGAAGCTCTCAGGGCACATTAAGCACCTACAGCACATTCAGAACACAGCCGCTAGGACTGTTAGCAGGAGCAGGAAGTATGACCACATAACTCCCATACTCTCCTCGCTTCACTGGCTTCCTGTTAGGTACAGGGCTGACTTCAAGGTCCTCCTCTTAACCTACAAGGCACTTAAAGGTCTTGCCCCAATATACCTAACCGAACTGCTTAATACCTATACACCTAACCGCCCACTTAGATCCCAGAATAAAGATCTCCTAATTGTCCCTCGCATAAATAAATGTATAGGAGCACGAGCTTTCAGTTCCAGGGCCCCTAGATTGTGGAACAGCTTGCCTGCTTCTGTACAGGATGCCGATTCAGTCTCGGTCTTTAAATCACGGCTGAAGACTTACTTCTTTAGTTTAGCTTACCCGCACCGATCACCATAGTGCACCATTACTAATGTCGCTGGTGCTGCTGTACATGCCATCGCACTGTTGTTTCATTTCTGTGTCTGTCACTACTGGATCCTGCTCATTACTGACCCCCTCATTCCATTTCTCTCCCCACATGTCCGGGGGGCCCGCTGTGGTCATCACCTGAGTCCAATGCCAAGCTATCATTTGGTCTGTGTGATGCATCTGATGCGCCAAGGGACCCTGGTTTTTTTTTTTTTTCTCCACATAGTGGAGTTTTTGGTTCCTCTCCTCCGTAGTCGTCCGGCTTTAACATCTATTACTGTAACCTGTTCCATCATCGACCATCAATGTAAAGTGCCTTGGGGCAACTGTGTTGTAAAAGGCGCTATACAAGAATAAATTGAATTGAATTGAAGATGGAGAAACTCATCTAGAGCTGGGATTGCTCAAGATGCTGAGAGCACAAAGCATGATTGGTTAGAGGTCCTTTATTTTTCTAGACTTAAATAAAGTACCTATCTGTTTAACTATTCACATTGATTTCCAGATCTGCACAGGATTGTGTTGCAATCATTGTTCAAATCACTGAGCAGAAATTTAAAAACTGCAAAGAATATGCACCAAAACCACCATCATTTCGGGGTCATGCTGTTGCTGGACAGTGCTGCGGTCAGTGCTGGACTGCCCTGTTTGAACTCACCAGATATAACTCATGATTAGTGCCCTCTTCCTCAAGGTTCCCACTCGGAACAGGTCCAGCATGCTGCCGGTCCGGGCTGTGCTCTCTGACTCCAGCTGATGGACCATTTATTCCAATTACACGCCCCATTCTCACACCATTAAAATCTGTTATGGTCAAATATGAATGAACTATTTTTCTATCACCTTGTCCAGTAGAGATGTGGTAACTTTTCTGCCGTTGACCCGCGCTGCTTTCAGGATAATCTTCCTGGCCTCTTCTTGTCTGCCCTGAGTTAGGAGCCATCGAGCCGACTCTGGCAGGATCCTGCAACACATTGAAAATGTAGTCCTTTCTTTAGAGATCTCCATTGTGTATTCTGGTTACATTTTTTAAAGCAAATCTCAACATAAACAAATAAAGAGGTTTACATCTATTTTTTGCACACGCTGCAATAATTCTGTACAAGGTGTCTCATTTTCTGAGCATAATATGAAGAAACGAGCATCAAGACGTTTGCACAGAACTGTCTTCTTCTTTCGGCTGCTCCTGTTAGGAGTCGCCACAGCGGATCACCTGTTTCCATTTCTTCCTGTCCTCTAGATCTTCCTTCTTCAAACCAACTGCCTGCATGTCCTCACTCCCCACATTCATAAACCTCGTCTTTGGTTTTCCTCTCTGCCACCTCTGTTCCCTTCACCAATTTGTCCATAAGTACCAATCACCACTCTCTCTCCCCCCTGGGTACACTCTCTATCACTTCACCTAACTGACTCCAGAATTCTTCTATCTCCTCCATCTCACAACCAACCTGTGGGGCAGAAGCACTAACAACATTCATTATCGCACCTTCAACTTCCAGCTTCACACTCATACCCCTCCCTGACACCCTCTTCACCTCCAAAACACTCTTCACATACTCTTCCTTCAGGATAACTCCTCCCCCATTACTCCTTCCATCCATACCATGGTAGAACAGTTTAAACCTTCCTCTAATAAGCCTGGCCTTACTACCCTTCCATCTAGTCTCACACAAAATGTAAACCTTCTTTCTCTCCATCATATCAGCTCATTCTCTACCTTTACCAGTCATGCTGCAAACATTCCTACCCTCACTTCCACTCTCCTCCCATTCTTTTTCCCCTCCTCCATCTGGACATGCCTTCCTCCTCTTCTTCTTCTCCTTTCGCCAACAGTAGCCCAGTTTCCACCAGCACCCCGTAGGCTGACAGCACTGGTGCTGGTTGTTGTGACCCAGACCTCGACTGATCCCGTATGGAATTCTGTTTCATTGTCAGCAGACTGATTTGGCTAAAGTTTTACACCGCATGCCCTTCCTGACGTAACCCTCCCCGTTTACCCGGGCTTGGGACCGGCACAAAGAAGGCTTGTACTGTATCTTAACTTAATCCAGCTCAAGAGGCCTCACCAGAAGTAGACAGCCATTGTTGCCACGGGAGCAGACAGAACGATCTGAAGTATCCTCCAGTTGTGAATGCCATAGGCCAACCCGGACAGTACCATCAGCCCCAGTGCATAGCAACAGTGAGAGAGGATGGTGAAGAGAGCCCGCTTGGATGTGCCACACCACTCAGTGCCTACAGAGGAGGAAATACCCAGTGCTGTGATAACAGGGCTCAGAGTGAAGGTAGCATCTCTCTTAATGGCTACAGCTTGGGGTTTCTGTGCATGACCTGTTACAAGTTGTGGAAACAAACCCCATTTAAACGATATCAGACAATGAAATGGCAAAACTTGTGGTACAGGTGTGGCACCTGGCACTACCTAAAACATAGGTGTTGATGGCGATGCCAGAGATGGATGTGCCCACCACGAAACGGAGGGCGATGTAGACATAGAAATTTGGGGAGAAGGCGGCGCCCACACCAAACAGGAACTGCAGGACCAGTGAGAGTAAAGTGACAAAACGGCGGCCATACCTGTAGGAGAGGAAGAAAACCACTTACATCTCTGGCAAACCTTCCCTATTAAAGATGCATCCAGCACTGGTTTGGCAATAAAAATCGAATTTACACCATTTCCACTACGTCTTTCAAAATGATCAAAGCAAAATGTAGAAAAGGAGCCCTTTAAGTGAACACGTGATGAACTGATTAAGGAATACATATACTTGTCTGCCATTGGCCCGAACACCAGCGCTCCAACAAGAAGTCCGGCCATGTAAATGGACTGCGATGCCTCGTTCAGACTCTTATTGTCACACACCAGGGTAAACTTGGGAGAAAAAAGGAGGAGAGAATGTTTTGAAGAGTGACGAGACAGAAAAAGTCAAGGCATGTTCTGCTCCAGCTCAGACACTGAACTAGAGTTATTTATTTCACACACATGGCCCACAGACCACACAAGGACAGAAGACAAACAGAATGGTTGTTAAAGCTTATTTCACACCATAAATAAAGCCTGTTCGGTGGTAGGTCAGACTCTTTCACATGGACAGGATCCCTGTAGATGTATTTCTGTTCCTCCAGTCACTTGAAAATGAGAATCCCTTTTCTCTACAGAAGTAGAAAAATGTGACTCTGTTCCGTCAAACAAAGCAGCTCTCCGATTCAGGACTGCACGCACGTCTTTAACGTTTCCGCTGTTGTGTTGGAGGGATTCCAGGATTCAGCTGATGACTGATTATTATAGAAGGGAGACTCCGCACTGGAGCCCTTAAAGCTTCTGTTATGAACATAAATATGGATCATATTCACTGGAGTCACACGCTGTTCCCACCGCAGCCCAGGACTTTCACCACAGCGCCAATACAGGCGTCCAATCAGCTGCAGGCAGTTTTCAACTTTAAAAACTCTGATGTTTTTAAACCAATCAAGTCACAATGTGTTGAAAGTAGAGGTTTAATGGAGATTTATTTGGTTTTTCCATTCTTTAAAGTTTATGAATTATTGTTCCTGATGTTATATTGTTATATACATATCCATACCTGTCTGTCTATCTCTCTCTTTATATATATATATGGTAATTCTTTAACAAATAAATGTAAAAAAGTACAATAATTAACAAAATGATAAAATGATGCAGGTAAAAAAAAACAATCTGAGGTAGAACCATCTTTACCACTTATTTGAATTTTTACAATTTTTTTTTTAAGTGAATAATTAAATATACCCTTAATATTACCATTAATGAGATTAATCGAATCTTTGCCCAGAGAATCATAACTGAATTGAATCCTCCACAGAAACGGCTTTAATCCCATCAAAACTAAACACATGAAAAACCTCCGAACACCCTTAAAGAGATGGATCGAACCTTTTCCGAATCGAATCTCTGGGAATCAGAATCGAATCGAATCATCGCCCATAAAAACCGGCTCTAACTGGGATAAAAAAAGTGTGTACTCTGTGTGTTAACATTACTACATGGCCCGGTTACATGCGTGCGTGTGCGTGTGTGTGTGTGTTCTTCACCTCTGTGATCAGGCTGCTGCTTCCTGCCGGGGCGCTGAACGTCCAGCCGTCCGTGCACGCGGTGGTGTCGTTCAGTCCGAACTGCAGGATGTCCTCCAGGCCGAGCGGGACCGGGGTGAACATCCTGCAGCTGGACAGCTGTCCGTCCGCCTCAGTGGGGACCGTGAGGCTGAGCTGCTGCTGGAGGCTGAGGTTGGGCGCCAGGCTGAGGATCCAGTCGGTGGTGCAGTGGTGTCTGAAGGGCAGGCCGGTGAACAGCTGGCCGAACATGTGGAAGGCGGTGAAGAAGTTGGGGAGACAGATGGCCGCCAGCAGGCGCTTCTGAAAAGCCCCGAATTCTCCCACCTCGGACAGGACCTGAGCAAAGCCGCTCATCTTCACGGCTGGACGGGCTGGAGACTGTCCTCCAGCGCAGGTCGAGCGGAAGATGAATGTTTAAACCCCGCGCTTGTGTTTATCAGAACCGGACAGCCTGCTCAACAAGGACTCTTCTCATCCCAGGACATATCACTCCAGCAGGGGAGCCAAGTGGCTTTTGGACAACGCAGGGGTCTGAGGATCAACTTTGTGTGTGTTTGTTTTATGTGGGACTTTGGATCTCACCTGTTCACATGTGAAACTTTGATGAGTGCAATACCACACGTTCACCACCAGAGGGAGCTTCTCAGCGTTTCATCACGTTTCACTTTATCTACATGTAAACCCTAAAGCTTTCTATCCACACAGAACCTGAACAATATACATACACACAGATCACTTACACACAGACCTTTATTTACCGGGACGTCCTCTACTTTATTTCTAAGTATTTTAGATAGATAGACAGGCAGACAGACAGACAGGCAGGCAGACAGGTACTTTATTGATCCCGGGGTGGGGTGATTTAAATACCAGCAGCCAAGAATTACTGAATTCCAGAGCGCTGGAATTGTGCAAAAGGGGAGATTGTGTAAAGAATCACTGTATTATTAAAGGGAACTGTGACATGATTTTACATGTGAAATAATAATATTATTCTTAAGCAGAGAAGGATCATCAGGAACAGGACGGGACCCTCCGCCCCTGCTGGGACCAGCTAAAGAGCCCGGTAGTTCTGGGGACAAAAGATCATTTATATCTGTCCGTACGGCGTCACTATTTACTTCTCACTTTTTTGTGCACTAAACAAGTTGTTTTAATTGCATGTCTCCAATTTTATTTCTAAGCATTTTTTAATCTTTGAGTGTCTCTCATTAGGGGCTATATAATTAAAGCTGCCTATAATAAAACAACACACAAACTGAACATTACATCCCATCAGATTAAATCTGCCTGGAGTCAATCATCACACTGCAGGGCGATAAACTCTTATTTTCTCAACAAGTGAACGTGACCGTTGTCCTCGCAAAACAGCAAAACGAAATGCATCCTCTGCTTTTAAATCACACACATCTTGCAGAAGGAGGAAGCTATTTAAAGCACCCGGGGAGCAGTGATGAGGACAGTACCTTGCTCAAGGGTACCTCCGGGTAACCTACTGGGATTCAAACCTATGACCTTCAGATCCTGGTGTCATACTCAGCAGATAAACAGTACCTGAAAGTCAACCAAGCATGTCATTTGAGGAGGGGTGCTGAAACTTTTGCACCCCCGTTCATCAGCAGTGCAGAAACGGTAGTTTTTAATGACCAAACCAGAGTCACAAACACCTGCTGATCATTCTGCTCTTATTACAGATTAACTTCTCTGATGAAGAAGTGCTCCTTTCAGCACAACACTGTCCTGAGCGGCAGGCCAACATAAAACCTCTTATCTCAGAGCTCTGGGTCATATAAGCTCTTATCGTTTAGTCCGACGGTGCGGTAAACCCACACTTCACACTACAGCGCGTCATTATTATTTATGTGTTTATTATATTATTGGTTTCCTGAACCTGCGTTCTTATTATATTTAGATATTAGTGGCCTAAAACCCCCAAGTCCAGAGAAAATGGGAAACCGTGTGTGTGTGTGTGTGTGTGTGTGTGTGGGGCAGCGGTGGACTAGTTTAGGGACTTGGCCCCAGAACAGGAAGGTTGTGGGTTCGAATGCTGGAGTAGATTGTCCTGAGGTTCTCTTGAGCAAGGTACCGTCACTAACACTGCTCCCCGGGCTCTTTTTACCTGCTGCACGGTATGTGTGGGTGAAAAGCAGAGGCTGGATTTTGTTGCGATTTGCTCTGCTGTTTCACAATGGCAGTCACTCTCACACACACACACACACACACACACACTATCACTCCCAGTGCAGCAGGGGCAGTTCTATCCAGTGGGGAGCAGTGATGTGGACGATACCTTTCTAGTCTGGGATTCAAACCCTCAAACCTCTGATCCTGGGGCCTCGTCCCAAAACACTGCCGCAGGCCATACTTTTTAGTGCCTACTACTTAAGTGGGAAGCAAGAACTACAAATATTTAATTTTTCCTTTTTTCTATTCATGTGTAGTCTCTTTTTAGAGGTGTGGAGTGGAGTGAGAAACACACACTACCGTCCAGTCAACACAGGCAGCGAGGCAACACAGGCTGATATGTTCATTCTTTATTGATTTAAAATAATCAGAGAAACATGCTTTGAAGATCAAAACCAACGAGAGCAAGAATGAGTGAAATGAAAATAAAAACCTAATAATGGAAAAAAAATTAAATATATTACAGTTTTGTGTTATTGCCTATAATAATCTGAGTGTGAAGGTAGTCTGTCCAAATACTACAGCATCATTATAATACAGTTCAGCAGAGAAAAAAAAAGGGGGTCGTTTACAGCAAAAGGGAGGGTTAATGCTCATCAGTGGGGCTCGTTTTACTTTCCATTTCACTCTACAAATCAAAAAAATGAAACAGATCAATGTCCAATCGAAGCCACGGGTGTTGAATGTTGGTGAACGGCACAAACGCAATCTTTTTTTTGTGTTAACTGGGATTTTTGATACCACATCAGAATACAAGGGTAAGATTTGAACCAGAAATCTTTTGATATTACACTTAAAGATGTGTTTCCTGGAGTGTTTGGAGCGAACAATATAGAATACCATACACTGATTTGCCAAAATTACTCAACATGGCCATGATTAGTGGAGCTGGAATGATGAAGACACCACAGAATTACTCGACTCCTGCTCAAAAAAATGTTTAAAAAAATCATAAATGCAGAATAATAAGACTGAAGCTGCAGAAACATCTACTTTTAATTTGCAGCTTTTCAGAAAACCTCGACTGGAATCAGCCTCGTGTTGCTACAGTCTGCATGGAAAATGAAGGTAAAAATTAGGGGTATCATTCTCTTTTTCCCCTCAGTTTAAGATCCCCGGGGACCTGCACCCCAGCACTAGTGACGTGAGCCACGTGGGAATTAATAATCCAAGCCAACCAAGTTATCAAGATCTTTCAAGATGTGCCATCAAGTACAGAGGGGAGAATTTCACACACTTAAATCAGAAACACCACAAAGCCTTTTGGAAGATTGGCTTACGCCTCATCATAATCAGGAAAGGGCGAGTGTGTGTACTCTGGATAGCTAACCAAAAACCTGACTAATTCATCTCGCCATGTTTCACAATATGTCCTCGAAAACATTTCATGTGCTGTTTGACCAAATGTGTTTCAGTGAGTTCAGATCAATCAGGTAATTATGTAGAGTGAGCAGCTAAACATCACGACTTCACGTTCCGCCCAGAAACACATTCGTATTCCACCGAATAATAAATCAGTGATCTTTATTCACAGTGAATCTCATGTGTGTTACTGTAGTTTATCGAATCACACCAAACAGCGGATGAATCGTCGCCCTATCAGAGAAGAGAACCTCCGATCTATCCGAACGGCATGTTTCGCCACAAGCCGTCCAACTGTTTGAAACGAGCAGCTGTAAATGCAGGTACTGAGTGGGTTTCTAAAGCACCTCCAACCTCGTGAATGTGAGCGAGGCGTGGAGTCGACGACGTTTAGTAATAAATCCTGATATAAAACAGTGGTGCAGCTCTGTGGCTGTACTGCTCCTCCTGACGCTGAAACCGAACTGCCGTTTTGCTGCTACGGTAGCTGTGAACTATGGATGTCGCGTGTGAGCTGAAAACATTAGACAGACGTCCTCCACAGCGAAAAAGAATAAGAGCCACACACCTGCTCGGACGAGGGCGGAGACGAAACTAAAGAACTTGGTGTCCTTTGGCAGCCAGTGTCGCGCCCCACTGCATCCATAAAGGACAAAAAGGCAATGAGTGAAACCCATGAAAAGAACTAAAGAAAACAAAAACAAAAAAAACCCAAAAATCACGTTATTTACAGACAAGAATCAATCAAGTACTGGTTCAGCCACATCAGCCAATGAGAAACAGACTCCAAAAAACAGACAAAAGCCAACACCAGACAGACACCCAACAGGAATAACATTGGTCGTGATATAAAACCAATTATTGACTACGAGATTTTTTTTTCTTTTTTCCGTGGGACGTACGGAGGTTGTGTAGAAGTGTTTTGGGGGGATGGGCGGTGTTTGCTCTCAACATTTCCACACAAGACTGTACACAAGATTGGAGCTAAAACCTGCAAACCTAAAAGCAAACCGGGGCTGAATATTAAAACCAATCACTCCTTTTTGTGGAAGTGATTGCACAAAGAGCGGCGTGCTAGTGAACCTGACAAACGGCTTCCGCCTTCGAATAGCTATGAGTGGGTGTCTTGTGTAGGTGGCTGCTAAAAGAACGCAACATCTTCGGTGTGGTAATATCAACCAGTGCATCGTGTGGACGAGGAACTTCTGTACAGCAGTCGAGAAAGCAAAAGATGACCTACAGAGGTGCCCGAAAACACCCGACAGAGTGCTGAGAGCTTGGAGAGCGCTTTCAAAAGTAGATGCAGATTTTTTTTTTTTTTCTTTTTTGGCCAAGATGAGGCTAATACACTTGTCATGCTAGGAGGTGTGGGCACAGGGCACTCTTCTGCTCTTTCTCTCCAGACCAAAAAAAAAAAAAAAACCCAAAAAGTAACAACTGCAAGTAAAAAGTTTAGCCATAGTACTCGAAACCACAGTTACTCATTTCCATGATAAACATGGCAACTCATGAGGGTTCTTGCCCTTCAGACATGCATTCAGTTTGTATATAAGGCATTGTTATTAAGATTTATCAAGATTTTAGGGCATTAGTTCAGATTGTGCAAATGTGGGACATTTTACAGGTAAAAAAGAAAAAAGGAACTTAAAGAAAAGAAACTAAATAAGGTCAGACCTGGTTGGTGTTGAAGAACTGCATCCTTCTACATACACATTGTAAACTTTATTTGAGTGATTCCTATAGATTACGATATCCTTTCATCCTCACTGCCTTCCCCAGCCGGGAAGTTTCACTAAATCCTATGGGCCGACGCACCGTACTCTGTTCTTTGGCAGCAGTGGTATCTGAAGGGTCTTTGAAAAGGGGGGATATGAATGTAATTCTGTTTTGTTTTTTTTTTTGTTTCATTTTTTTCACATTTTTAGGCAAGTCATGGTCCCCGCACGGAGGCAAACTTTAACTGATGCTGAGCTGAGCGAAGCCCATCAGTTTGACGTCGTCTGGAATCTCTGAGCCCTCGACGCCGGACGCCTGCCAAGACAGAAGAGACCGGGTCTCGATGGTGCTGCAGGTTTCATGCTTTTACAGCGAGTCAAAGATCATCTCTACTCACCAGCTTGAAAGTGACGTTCTTATTAGTTTGAGGCTCGTCAACTATCTTCTGCAAATTAGCAGCAACTAAAAGGAGACAAAAAGAAACGTGTTGATCGTGGGGGCTCAGCTGTCGAGTCAAATCGTCACAATTACCTGGCAACCTTCCTTATTAAACACGACCAAACGAATTGCAGGAGGACTGTGTGTGTTTTGATGCACACTCGCTTTTAAGTCTTTTAAAAATGTTGTAAATGTTCTGTATTTCTTTTAAAACGGATCTTTTAAAGGCTGTGCTTGGTTTATTTCTAACATGTATTTTTACTGTTGGAAACAACAGAACGTATACAACCAGCCAAACAAAAACAAGAGGAAACAAGTGGAAAATGTGTACAATATTTACACGAAGCTTTGATCGTGAATTCATCTACATGTTTTAAATGTTTCCCCATCAGTGAGATCTCAGGATTGCAGACAGTGCAATGTTCAGATCATCGAAGGCCGTATGTGTTATTTTCTCTGCTTGGTTTAATTTAGTTTTATTTAGTCCAGTCTCAGGTCCTTTAGTATTGCTGGACAATAACTGCAAATTGCATTTTTATATAAGAAATATTATCATCAACATTATTAATATAAGCAATAGTAACAGCCTTAGAGAAAACAGATTAGTAGTGTTACCTCTTATCTCTCAAATTCCAGTTCATAAGGAGGATATAAAAATGAAAAGCTAGAAATCGCTAGACAGGTGCTCTTGCGTACCTATAACTAAATCCCTTCCGTCTACCAAGCCTGCGGACACCAGTTCCTGGGACACTCCGTCTGCGGTGTCTGCAGAAAAGAAAGCAGGAAAGATGGGTTTTGAAAGAGCAATTAGGAACTGTGTAAGTTATGGAGATGACTGAACACGGTTAAATGTTCATACTGAAAATGGCAGGAAGGGTCCTGTAATAAACTGATCGTACACTCCGTCCCGAACCCTTAAATACTCAAATGTGATTCGACACACTGATTTGTGTTTATCATCAGCACCAGCATCGCTGCTCCGGTGCTAGTGTTTATTAAAACGATCGCCATCACGGATTTGATGAGATCCAGATTTCACACTGAAGCGATTAATACTGAAGCAGCCCTGCTTTGAAAGAGCAGAACTGCTAGGCAGCACCGTCCTTCTGATCTAAAACATCTGTATTTTATTCCATTTGCTGCACTTGTAACCCTTTAGAAATCAATCACCATTACACATCTAGGAAAAATATCCAGAATCAGCGACTGCTTGACGGTCTCTTACCTCTGCCAGGCATGAACTCAAATCGTATGTCATTGAGCTCCTTTTTCAGATTCCTGGAGAACAAAGGAAAGATGCAGGATTTTGACCTTTACTCTCTGATGTGACGGTCAAATTCAAACACACATACACATGCATACATAGACACATAATACTATACACAATGCATTTGCGTGTGTTTTTGCATGTGTGCAATTACGGGCACTTGGATAAGTTTGCGCACGCTGTTTTTGCCAGCAGAACTGCAGTTGGTCTCTTGGAGAACATGCAGTGAGCCATTTGAGACCACTTTCCAAAGCAAAATCTCCAGATCTCTCTACCCTTTTAGATTCTCCTATTCAGTTTTAAATTAGGTTTTTTATATCAGTATCTGTTATATCCACGGCAGAAGCTTGAATCTGTAGCCATTCAGCTCAAGGCCTCCTTCTGGCACGCATTCAAAAATGTAGGCACGTTAGAAGAACTCAAATTGCAGTTTTGACGATGTGTTCTGAAAATACAACCATCGTTCTCGTGCAGATCTCCAAGTGCGTCAACCATGAAATGTTTGCCTCTCTAATTATCAGCCTCACTGTGCGTGGGGGTAAAATACACATGCATCCGCTCCCATGCGGGTTGACCCCAGTAAACATTGTTTAAAACTTCTTAATTATTGCCCTAACGGTGGAATTTGGCCTCATATTAACCTAAGTGAAGAAAGACGTCATGGACGACTGCTTAACAGCTGCTGACCAAACAACATGCTGAGGTTACAGAGCAGAACTTTGAAAACTGACACATGGATTTGTTGAATTTGTTTTGTTTACATTTTTATTTTTTAATTTTCCTCCTAATTTTATTACGAATAACCACGCGGCACTTCTTCAGGACTCTTAAATGTAAGATTACCAAGGCTGTCTGTAATTACGGAGCGTACTGTATGCAGTCAGTTATAAATAAACCTTAAAACCTAATCTCGGTGCAAGTAAACAGAATGACCTCAACTCTTTAAAACAGGAGCAAGTACACTGTCTAACCTACACAGCAAAGATGTGTGAAATGACCAGACAGAGCTCAACATGTAAGTGTTTTAAGTAGATTATTGGGGTGTAAGCATCTCAGAAACTACTGTAGAAAGGGTTTTTAAACATGGCCACGGTCAGGATTGATTTTAAATGTCCTGAATGTTTTAGAAAGAACAACAAACCCATCTATCGACTGATGATGGAGAGAACATGACCAACAACATCTTTAACGAGAATAAACCCTGTGTTTCAGCCAACAGTTAAGCTTCCCTAGACCCAATCCCAATGCAAACGCAAACACACACACACACACGCACACATACCTCAACCTTAATACCAAGCTGATGGGTGATTTAGAGGCATCACTTGCAGGGGCCGGGGCCTGTGGGGAAAATGGAGGAATGTTGAGGTTCCAGAGTGTTTGAGATTTTTAGTTTGAGATTTTATGCTGCAGTTTCTGATAGAGTAGGTTAATTGAATTTTGGGATATTTTTTTTTAGTTAGCCGAGAGCATCTAAAGATGCCACATCACTGTTCGCTCTTCTTCCCCCAGTTGAACAGGATACTCTTATTACCGTGCCTTTAAGACTGAATTACTGCTTTTCTTACTGGCTGCCCTGTTTGCAGATCACCACTTCAGTCCAGGCTGAAGCGCTGGCTGTGAAAGGACATAGCTAAAGGGGCAAATATAAAGATGTACGTTTTGAGATCACAAAAACTATAAGCAGGCCTTTACAAACCTGTGTCACCTGGGCAGGGTTGGTGGGAACAGGTAGGGCTTGTGGAGGGACACTGGGTTGTGCAGGCTGAACCCCAGGCTGAGCTACGTCCGCCTGGCCTGGGAAAGCAGGAGCCTGGAGGTGAGGGAAAGGCTCCGTCGGCTGGAAAAGCTGAAAAGGTCCACGACAGTATTAATCAGCTTGGTGATAACGTGGAAAAATGGACAGATTAAAGTGAAACGAGAAGCTCCACACCTACCTCTGAGTTCTGAGATCCCTCCTTTACTCTTGGTGACTGAGAGAAAGACAGAGAACCAAAAATCAAACTCCTGCAGCTGGGGATCAAGAACAACTCTTATCATCATCAACTTTTAAAGGAATACAGCAGGACTCTTTAGCACAATCTCTGTCTGCTGCATCGGCAGCACAGGACCGCTCGCCATGGATGGCAATTTTCAGACGTTTCCCTGTTTTAATCACAACAGAAGCCAATGAGCAGTTCCTTTCAGGGTAGAAAGATTTTTTTTTTCTGCACAGGGAAATGACTGTAGAGCTTAATAAGATCAGCTGAAAATCAGAGTATTCCTTTAAAGAGCAGCTTTCCAGTATAGCGGGGTTAGAGGACGGAGCTCCGTCCTGTGTGTGTACGTGTGTGTGTTCACCCACACACTTGTGTTAAATGAACACTTATGTTAGATTCATGATCAGCAGTGACCAAGCAAACGAAACTGCTGATCGATCATGAATTTACTGCACGTTTTGGCAGAAATAACAGAGCATTGCAATAAAGCGATACTGTGCAGTAACTGGTCACCGTACGCACTGATTATTTTGCCTGGGACGCAAGTGTTGCTCCAAAACGTCCCTCCAATTTGTCCTGCCAGTATTTAGACGGTAACAAACGCCTTTGAATTCATTTTCTGGTTGCAACGCAGATCGTTTTGAACCAAAAAGAACATTTTTCCAAACGTGATGCTTGAGTTTTATATGCCAGTCTGTTTTAGACTATTGTTAAACACTCTCAATAAGAATGTGCCAAATCTGCAAAGTTTAAAACACCCAGTTTCTGTTACTGAGCCTTACATCACACTAAGAAAACCATCAACAATTATCCACTGATATTCAGTGACATTGCTATCATTTATAACTCAATTATTTATTCGTTTTGATTGACATGACTTTAATTGAATATAATCAGCCAGTGAAGATGTTTCCCTTAAACTACTAAAATGAAAAAATTAAAAAAAGGCAAATTATTGATTTGGGGAGGTTTTTGCTCTTTAAAAAAAAAAAAAAGCACTGACCTTTAAAAATTCATATTAGTACTTCCTCATTTCCATCCAATTATTTTAATGCATATTTTGGCATATTTTTACAACAAGACTTGCAAATAACCGAATACTAAAATGACAGTTTATTCTCTTTTATTGGAGTTGATGTGAACACTGTTATTTCATGTCAGTCCAGTTATTGGCTTGAGTTTAATTCGACAGCTGGGCGGAAACCTGGCTAATGACACACACTACCTGTAGCTGGATTAGAGCGACAGATGATTCATTTTACAGTCCTTTACCCACACTTGGATTCCTGGTAGCCAGTAATTACCAGCTTTCAAGCTGTAAAAATAATTGCTTTTGTGCAGTGAAGCAAAAAAAAAAAAAAAAAAGGGTGTAAATACCACAGGACCATCTGTAATCTGGAGGGTATTTTCTTATAATAATTCATTATAATCTTATTTCCAAAAGAAAAACAAAGCAGCTGTTAGGCTGCAAACAAAAACAGCCACATCCCCTTTCAGGCCTGCAGGAGAACAGACTCGCTCATGAAAGTGGGGAACAAGGCGGCATTGCTGTAAGATGAGTTGGTTACATTCCACCTCAAGGTCGTGCCTACTGAAAGCAAACAACGAGGCTCATGCATCACGACGAGACCCCGTTTAGTTCTCATGCAACGACCGAAGCATCTCAGTGGGGTGAGCGCCACAAAACAGGGCTCTGATTTTCAACTCGGCTCACGTTACTTTCACGCTGCTGTACCGTGACATCATGCTACTTTAGTAACAAATCCAAAGTATAGATTTAAAAAAAATGCTTTCAACAACTTCATGTCAAAATGCTAGGAGTCCCATTTAGCGTGTGTTCAGTGCTGTGAAAAGTATCGAGCACCTCTCATTTCTTCATGTTTTGCTTCCAATGGGTCAGACTTTCGTGTATCTTTAACGTATAGTTGAGGAACGGTTCTCCAGATCTTCCTGAAGGACAAAGTTTTTGTCTCTCATTTTCAGTCCAGTCCCTGAACCTGAGCTATTTGAGAGGCAGAAACGGTGTGGGATCATCTCCACAGATGATCAAAGGCAGTTGATGTCCAAAGAAGAGCTTTTCAGGAAAACTATTCCTGAAGACGACTTATGGAAATGAAGAAAGCTGGTCTAAGAGCTCAGGCTGTGCTGAAGAAGTACGGTGGTCATGTGCGATAATGACTTTAAAGCCGGCTACAATTACACAAGCTCTCTTTGTGTTTAGACTGGATTTACGTGTATTTGCAGTTAGTTACTGAACCGACCGTCTCATTTTCATTGAGAAATGAGGGGAAGTTCAAGACTTTGACAGTGCTGTATCGCTGAAATCTGTTTTGCATAAAAGACATTAAAGATAAATGCCAAAAAGGACATAAATAAACAAACAAACAAACAAACACATACATGCATGCATAGATATATGTACCTATATAAGACATCACGCAGTTTTAACCGAAAGAGAAGAAAAATCAGTTTATCGTCCAAATGAACCTGCGTACGAGTAAAACGAGTCGAAGTCGACTGTGTGTAAAGAGTGCTTGCGTGTGTTTACATACTGTCAGGTCATTCATGTGGTATGGACCTCAAACAGCATCAGTGCTTTCCTTCAGCCACAAGAATGAAAGCACCGTAAGCACATTCTCAGGATAACAGACGTATTCTTCTCTGAACTTAAACCGCACTGAAAGATCTCCCTTCACATTCCTGTCTTGTGTTCGCAACTGCAGTCGACCTTCACATGTAGGAAGCCACTTCAGCCATAACTCAGCGCTGAATCAAGGCTCGTCATTATCTGGAACGTAATCAGATCTCCTGATCTGAACTGTACTACACTCTGTTCCCTGAGCTATTGCAGGGACGTAGCCATAAAGACCTCCACGTGAGATGATGGGCCAATGTTCGACATTTCAGACTGGACTGCTCTTTGTTCTTTCAAAATTTTCAAAGTATTGATAGTCCAATCTCTGGCAGGCTTTTATCTTATATTAGTGCCTAATTATTGCATGTCTACACCGGGAAGAAACCTTCATAAAATCCTTGAATGTGTTGTTTCATTAGCTCACAATGTAACATCTAACACGTTCATTCTTCAGTTCTCCTGGACCGGCGCCACGCCTGCGAGAAGCTTTTATAATAATGTCATAAACAAAGTGCTGAGCCTTCAAAATGTGATTCCATATTAACATCTTAGAACAAGGAACTATGCCGTGAGAAAATTCTAACCGAGAACAAAGTCATTATTAACAAATGAATAAACAGCCCTAATGCATTAGCAAATTTTACACCACGCTGTTGGATTCATGTGGATCACAGATCACTTTTCCCTAAAGATTAATCAAATGGAAACCTTTTGATCACAACAGTAATGATTAGTTCATAAACGAGATGAGTGGACGAGATCAGTTTTCCCAGGATGCACTAAAATCGGAACCGAAATATCCTTAAGAAGATTCCCAGTCAAACCAGGGCTGTCGGTCATTTATATTACTGATCCAGTGACTGATTACTGAGTGATTAAATAGGCAAGTAGATTAAAGAGAAGATGTAACGTAACTGACTGAATGAACTATGATGACAGCCCTAATTCAAACGAAGAGCTTCAATAACCACAATGTGCAACCCGGATGAAACTGAAGCCCGAGCGGTAGTTAGTGCTTCACCCGAGGCCGGATTATTCAGCGGGTCAATGCTGGTTGGTTAAAACACGCGAGACTGATTTGAATAGTGTCAAAACAAACAGAACGATACAGATGGCATCCAGGAAAGACACTTCCCCAAATTATACACTGTTTCACACAAAGCCTCCATCTTTTGGTAGAAAAAGAAATCTGAACGAGATGATATTCTAGCTCGGCTGGGCTCCTGCAGCTGGAAAACAAACCTGTGACAAAACTCCCACTGTGGGGCAAAAATCGTGGGAAATTAATTTGCTTGTCAAATAAAGATAAACTTACTGTAACTATTGATTATTTATTATGAAATAAATGCCAAATTTAGGACTTGAAGCAACTGTGATGCATCTTTCGCTGCACTTACATGACACAAGCATGCTTTCACCTTAGTTTTGCTTTCTTCCACAGATCTTCCTGTCGCTGCCTTTCTAAAGCGTTCCGCGGGCTGGATTTGTTTCCCTAAAGCGAGGTGTGTTACGTCGACGGGATTGGACTGGTTGAATGATATATGATAAAAGTATTGGCATAAGCTTCCAAATTTCCACTGACAGCCTGGAGAGAAAGGCCACATACCAGATGTCCAGGTCACTACAGGACACCCTCGGGATAAGAGAAAAATCCAGCACGGCCCATCAGCGCCACACAGCCGTGTCAGATTCCATTCGCGAGCGGCGGATTGTAAAACGTATTCCTGAAGTTTGCAGAATGTCATTTATACCACAACGGCAAAAACTACAAACTGCAGATTCAGTTTTCCCCAGTTCTTATATACATCATACAGAGTGGAAATCACACGCTGCGGACTGAAGCGGGATTAAAAGAACTCCACAGATTTATCTAGAAACCTTTATGAACTTATCAAAATGTTATGAATTGTCACTACTGGATTCAAATATCGGATCTAATCTGTAATTCCTTTAATAAAAGCACCTCCTCAGGTGAAACTAATCCAGCTCCAGTTGTGATTACTATCAGACAGTGCAGTAATTTACAGCTAGAGGGAGTGCTTCCTTGTTAGAGGAGCCATCTGTACGTTAGGGAGAAAAAGACAACCCTGGGCGGGGGCACTTCCAGCGGCTGAGAGAAGCGCACTTGTCGCCGCAGCACGTTAACCGACTTGGGCGGCTGCTCCTTTAGTGTCGAACACAAAACACACATAAGATACAATCACAAACATTCAAGCTCTCAAAATGATCTAAATGCTGGGACTACGTGAATGAACGCTAAATCAAGCTCTAACTACTGAACATGCTTTGGCTAAACAAAGAAATCCGCTTAAAGACAGAGAGGTAAGCCACAGTCACACTAGTCATCAACACTACATGGTCAAAAGTAGGCGGACGCCATCACTGCATCCAACTTACAGTTGAACTGGGCGTCTCTAGTGGGTCAGAAATCTGATGAACTGATTGATTTGGTCTATTTTTACTTGATGTATTAATAAGGAAGAAAGTCACTGAGCTTCAACACTTAACTTTGTACAAATGAAGTGTCCGCATATTTCTGGCCACGTAGCGAACATCTGAGCGTGCGAGTTTGCGTGTGAATGTTTTTACCCTTAAAGCAGCGACAGCAGCTTTGCCTTCCTCGCTCTCCTCGTCCAGCTCGTCATCGCTCCACTCCCATTCTCCATCTTCTGTTTTATGCAACCTGCCACTGGATCCAGGAACTCGCCTCACCTACACACACAGTTATTTTTATTTATGTAGTGAAAAGTTTGTGAATCTATTTACAAATCAACATGACAAATCCAAACTTGCAATCCTGAGACGGCCGCTAGGTTAAGCTTTTTAACTTCATGCAACTGTTATTGCGAATATTTCTTTTCTTGTTTTATAAGAAAGCAAATAAACGACTAGTTTTGGATTTGAGTTTTACCTTTTTTGACCTCTCGGATATTGTAGGTGCTCTCTGTAGTAGCTTCTCTTGAAGAAATTCATTATTCTGCAGGAATAAATGCAACAAGCAGAGTGAATAAGGAAAGAAAAAAGAACTGTGGCTCAAGTAAAATAGCTGGTGTGCTTTTGAACGTTTTTAAGGTATTAGGTTAACTGACTGGGGGGTCAGTGGATACAAGAAAATGAGGAATTTCGAGTTTTGGTTCAAGTCGAGAAAAGACTGAACGTTAATTAACAACAAGAGCGCACATTCCAATGTCCTCTCCCTGCTTCTGAATCAGTCTCACCCATTTTGTCCTGCTAATGCTTGAAAGACTGAAACCATCCTTATGAAAATGGTTTTAAAAACGGTTCTGTTCATCATATACATTCTCGCGTTCTCAGCTTCTGGATTTGAGTGTATTACTCATGGGGCCCCCTGGTGGCTCCTACTGGTAGTGTTCGAGTATTTCAGGAAGGCAATCTGGCCATTGGACACAGGAGTGCGCTGGTCCCACAGCAGACGGGGCTCGTTCAAACTGCTGAAAAGGCACTCCAGCTGGGGGTGAGTGTGTCAGGCAGCCGGAAGGGGGTGTGAGGCTGCTTATCCCTGCTTTTGTTCGGAGGCCCAGTAATGACAGGAATGCTGAACTGACATCAGCTCTGAACTCGGCCACGCGCACGCACAGCATCTCAGCATGAATTTAACCGAGGCTCTTACCTTCGCTTTCTGGAAGAATTTGTGTTTCAAGAGTTCTGATGATGTTGGCCTACACACAGAAAAGGAAAAGCAGTTAATAGACAGTACAAAAAAAGTTCATTGTATATTATTCATTTACTTCTTCTAGCCCCTCCCTCTGTTCTTCATCAGGGCATAAAGACTCCTGTTCTGCAGAATAACTTCAGTGGCCTAGCGGATCGTCCGTTTCCATTTCTTCCGGGCCTCTGCATCTTCCACCAACCAACTTCATTGACCCCGTCCATAAACCTCCTCTTTGGTCTTCCTCTTCTCCTCTTGCCTGTCAGCTCCATCTTCAACGTCCTCCTCCCAGTATAATCCTCGTGTCTCCTCTGGACACGTCCAAACCAACCTTGCTTCTCTAACTTTGTCTCCAAAACGTCTAACCTGATCTGTCCCTCTAATATACTCCTTTCTAATCCTGTCCATCCTCGTCACACCCAACAACCCAAATCTCAGCATCCTCATCTTCTCCTTTGACCAACAGTGACTCAGTTTCCAGCGGCACCCTGTAGGCTAACAGGGTCGTTGTTAACCCGGGCCTCGGCCGATCCATTATGGAATTCTGTTTCGCTGTCCGCATATTGATCTGGCAAACGTTTTACACCGGATGCCCTTCCTGACGAATCCCTCCCCATTTATCTGGTACCGGGACCAGCACAGAGAAATACAATACCCGGTGTATCTGCAATGGCTGGATTTTCACTGGAAAAGGATAAACTTTCTAAAACAAATGAAGAAACGCTTTGTTCAAAAAGGGAATAAGAGAAAGCAGAAGGGGAATCTAAACTGATAAATGACGAGGACCCGTTGGTGTGCGGAGAGAAATCTTAAGGCACATGAGCTCCAATATAACCAAAAGTGTAACAAAGTTCACTAAGAATCTTTGTGGATTTCTTTAATTAAAAGCGCCCAGCACAAATTTCCTAAGCTTATGAAATGAAAAAAAAAATCTAATCATTTTACTGGCTTAAATGTTCGTTTTGTTTTGTTTTTTTTAATTATTTCTGATTACTGAAACACACATTCTTAAAATCATAAAAAATTAATTCAAAATAAATTATAATTATTTCAGTGAGACATTTCAATTGAAATAAACAGACACTTTTTTTTTTTTTTTTTTTAAAAAGAGAACAAGCAGAACTGTGCTCAGATTTTTTTTTTTGCACTCTAAGGAACAGTGGAGGCCAAAAGTAAAATAAACTATAAAATACCAATTTTACAGCTTCTCTTTAACCTTCCTTTGCCCATGAATTTGTGGCTTAAAAACAAACTCAGCTTAAACTAGACTAGAGTCGTCCCCCCCGCCACCAAATGGTCACCTTTTCTCCGGATCCTTCTGCAAACAGAGCGAGATCATCTTCCTGAAGGACTTGCCGTACTTCTTCACCATCTCTTTATCCGTGATGCCCGTCTCCAGTGTAGGAGGATCGTTCTGCAGGGTTAACATCAACACCTACAAACCAGACAGGAAGCAGCCATTTACCCAAGAGATTACGAGGCAGTAAATGATCCCTTTTTTGATCCAACACAATGCTGTTTAGAAGAGTGGTCAAGGGCAGCTGAATCATGTTTTAAAAGCTAGCATTAAGCCTCAGAGGAGATCGGACCAACTCAGTATAAAGTCTAAACCTACTCACCTTCATTGGAGGGTATTTGTGGTAGGGAGCGGCTCCGGTGGCCAGCTCTATGGCTGTGATCCCAAAGCTCCAGATATCGGCTTTAAAGTCATAACCCTTCACCTGCACACACACAGACCAAGCAAACGATTTGCAGTTCCCAATGATGGATCCAATTTCACAGGTCATGAGGACCGGACCAACAACAAGAACTCACACACATGCGTACACAATGTTCACAGCAAAGTGCACATTAAAAAGAACGATACTGCACAACGTATTTGACAGCAAATCAAAAATATCTAAAAATCCTGGTCACCCAAATGAGAAACGACTGCTTTTTGGTCCAAAAGGTCACAGATTTTTGTGCGTAATTCATTCAGATCTTGTCTGTATGTGTGTGAAAGGTCACGATGTTAATAGATCAGGTGTAGGCTGTAAATCTTTGCTGTGTAATCAAGCTAAGATTAGCAGGGTGAGCGAATTTGTTGCCGTTTCCAACTTGCCCCGTTTTGATTATAAACACACACTCCAGCTCAGTAGCAGAACATCCTTAAGCCGGAAGCTGAATGTTCTCTAACCGCACTAAGGGATGATTGTTGTGACTGTTCGAGGAGCTCTGTTTCGTAAAGCATGATCAGCAACAGTAGCTACGAGAGAATTTAACTGTGGATGTGGATACTGTCGAACGCGATACGGGCCTAAATCTTTATTAAGGACCAGAGGACACAAGGTGCCCCTTATCTTTCAAAAACGCTACAGAAATGATCGGTATTACCAAAATGATTCCTCTCACACAATCTGCTGGTAGAGGTTAAAAAGTGATCGAACAGTTCGCAGAAACTATTTTTTTCTCTCTTCGTGAGCTGACATTTAGCCGTCACACAGAGGAAAGTTCAGCAGGAAATTTCACTGAAGGGTAAGATCGTTCCATGACACTCCGTCAGTCGTAATCAGGCAGATCGTTTCATATCGGACTGACGCTCTTCATACATTCTTACATTTACAGCATATCAGACGCTCTAATCCAGACAGTCTCCCTGGAGCAACTTGGGGTTAAGTGTTTTGCTCAGGAGCCCAATGGTGCCGGAGGTGGGATTCGAACCCGCAACCTCTTGGTCCATAGGCAAGTATCCTACCACTGGACCACCACCACCCACAATAAAAGATGCTTTAAGTCCGTCTGTGTTGAATTCAGCTCCACCCTCAGTTGAAACTGCATCACATCCAGACGTCAGTGCAACTCATGACAAACGATGTCAGTGAGAGAGAATGAGGGAGTATGGAGTCTTCACCTGCTCCATGACTTCAGGAGCCATCCAGCACGGTGTTCCAACGAACGTCTTGCGTACTTTGTTCCTGGTGATGTCACCGCCGGTGGATAAGAAGGCACTTACACCAAAATCTACATGGAAAACAAAACAGAGTGTGTAGAACAAGTGCAAAAACCGACAATGCAAATAACGACTTGGGATTCAAATTATAAGTGGAAAAAAAAACCAAAAAAAACAAAAAAAACCCAAGATTGAATTCTCACATCGAATGTTAATTTGGGGGGGTTAATAATAATCAACTTTCGGAGGCTCCCGTTCGGGGTCACCATCCGTCTCCATTTCTTCCTGTCCTCTGCATCTTCCTCGTTCACATTGAAAATTCCTCTCTTACCACCTCCTTAAACCTTCTCTTCGTCCTTCCTCAAAATCCTTCTACCAAAACAGCCCCTGCTTCAGCAAATATTTAAGTGGAAAAAGCATCAAAACCTCTTTTGAGTGAACATTCCATTAAAGACAAGACGGCAGGCTTGGATGTGACTGAAATCACTGAGAAAGCTTTGTTTTGTTTCATTTTTTTGAAACGCCAATGTGAATTCTTTGTAAAACAAATTATTTTCAAGTACTTTAGAAAATCTATTTTTGGGTTATCGTTTAAGACTAGTCTAATTTTATCATCCGGCGAATTAAAAGTAACTTCCAAGTTACTTACTAAAGTGACTATATAACTAATCCTAACAATCAGAAGTGACTAATATGATCGATAGTCCAAGTCCCACTCGGATCTGAATGACAGAATAATCCAGCTTTCTGACTCTAAGATTCTCAATGAGCTGGCAGTGAAGAAAGTGACCTCCTGACATCAGGACACTCCCACCGCTCCCTCAAACACTTCACTTGTTCCCATGACTTTGATCT
Organism: Hepsetus odoe; assembly: GCA_017165825.1. Classification (NCBI taxonomy): domain Eukaryota; kingdom Metazoa; phylum Chordata; class Actinopteri; order Characiformes; family Hepsetidae; genus Hepsetus; species Hepsetus odoe. The sequence goes on from CM029389.1 coordinate 3,261,053, forward strand.
TCAAAGGTTTCTGTCATCTCCGCCTCAAACATTTCCTCTTCCCTCCATCCCAAGCATTCAAACACACCGGCCCTTCTTTAATACAAATCTGAGATGTAAATGTTTTAACTACTATTCAAATCTTTGATGCAATCTAATAGCTCGGTACAGTGAGATAAAAGCAGAAAATATGTTTTTCCCCACTCCTTCACATCTTCCCAAGTCAAGGCCCAGATAAAACGAGGGCAGGGCAGGGCAGGGCAGGGCAGCCAGAGAATGACTCAGAGAAGGTCTTTAAACAAGTCTGCACAAGTGGATGGGAAATCCCTCTAATGAAACGAAGAAGGAAAATATTTGGCACTGTCTCATCTACTCCTCGCATTCAGCTAAAACTGGGCCAAAGGCAACTCTCTTTACAACATCAGTAACACAAAGGACTCTTCAGAGAGTTGGAGAGAAAAACAGACGTAAACAAATAGAAGGATTTCCAGGAACAGTTCATTACAGTAATAATCAATAGCATGCGGCGCAGCGGTGGCCTAGTGCTTGGGGACTAGGCCCCAGGATCAGAAGGTCATGGGTTTGAATCCCAGACCAGTAAGTTGCCCTGAGGTACCCCTGAGCAAGGTATTGTCCCCATCACTGCTCCCCGGGTGCCTTTAATATCTGCCCCCTGCGGCACGATGTGTGTGGGTGAAAAGCAGTGATTGAGTTTTGTGTCTGACCGTGTGCTGTGTTTCACAATGACAAGAATAGTCGCTTTCACTTTCACTTAAAATAGTCATACAAATTTTTTGAAAATGCGATTGATTTTGATTTCTGCTCTATTTTTGTTTTCTCTCATCCGGTGAACTAAGTGAATTGTCATTTTGACTCCAAAAGGTGGTCTTAAACTTTGTTTGGAGTGTAAACTGAGAAAAGCAGAGTTTTCATTCCTGATTGAGGAAATAATGCAGAAGCTTGGTTTACTGAGTGGGGTAATCATATTAACGTCATTCCAGCCGGCTGTCTGAACCGTACGCCTGTAAAGGACACGTGAGACTGCAGTTCACGCTGCGCTGCACACATCTGGAGGAGTGTTGACTCTTTAGAAGACCCCCCACTTGTAGCAGCAACCCCCTGGTGAGCAGATATCGTTTGGTTGGCTGATCATTCTCGGCACAGCAGTGACATTGACACGGAAGGGGCTTGACAGTGTACGTGGTGCAAAAGCAAATGGATCAGACAGAAAGCCAGACAGAAAGCATCTGAGGTCAATTTCATTTATCAGTGCCGTCCAACAGCAGCCTCACAGTTCTCACCTCTCGTTCAGTCACAGCAGGTGAACGGAAGTGTAATTAATGCAGTTCTGTTAACTTGCATAGGAAACCTGTCCTGTGTCCATAACACCGGTCAGTATTCCTATTTTTCACTGTAATGTTACCTACTGGTGCAAAGCCTCCAGTTGCTTTTTTCATAAATGCAATAAAGTAAAAGTGGAAACAGTGACTCTTTCCTCTAGACAGTTACGAACAATGTGTTGGCTTGATCGCGGCAGATCATTCACTCTACCGGCCTTTCATCCAGGCGGATGGGGAAAATTATGGGAAATGAAGAGCAGAGGAGCTTAAAGAACGGCATCAACATCCTGGGAAAGTGTGTGACATACCTGCAATCTGAACGGAGCCGTCCTCTCCCAGCAGGATGTTTCCAGCCTTCAGATCCCTGCAGAAACAAAGTGCAGACAAACAGAAATGGGACAATTAAGACTTAGACATTAAGTTGGTGAACCATTTTCACCAAAGCTGTGGAGTGAAAGACTTTTACCATCACATTATGATTGTTGTGTTGAGAGTTCTCCTCCACCCAAATATGCTGAGGTCAGAAACTGCCCATACATGTTGCTTAAAGGGTTTACCAAAAGAGGTTTCTATTAAGGTGTACATTTCATACAATGTGCTGTGAAACCTGCCAAAAACGATGGATTATAAACACGTTGGTGTGAAGGTGTGGGCTATGTTGACCTAAATCCAGTCCTTCGGCCATTCAGGGAAACTGATGTTATAAAGCTGGACGATTAAAGAAGAAAATGTGCTTCTTTAAAGTGAAACAAACCGCTACCGCTAATGTAGCATCACTGGACATCTCAGCAGGCTGTGAAGAATGCCAGTTCTGACAGTAGCAGACAAGCGAGAGCTAGATGGAGGACCATCAGACCCAATCAGAACCAAACAATCATCAAAGCTGAGCCACTCAGGAGTTCTGTGATTTGTCACAGGCCCACAAGGGAGCATTTTGTGACACTGTCTTTGCAAGAAAAAGAAAAAAAAATGATATATATATATATAAAAAAGCTTAAACAGAAATGTTCTGCACAACTGTTACAGACCTTTCTACTGAATGCCAAGATCATCTTGTCTTCTAGGGTGAAAGTTCGGTCAGTCTGTCCTTTTTTAGAAGTATCTAATCGTGTGCCCTGCCGTTACCTCACACCATATCTGTCCCTTCTGAACCGAGCAAATCAAGAGCACAAGCCCTGCTGGCGAGAGGCGCGTTCAGCTGAGGACAGCTGTGTGTATGTGTGTGTGCTACCTTTGCACAAACTGGACAGTCATGCCAGCTGTAGTCATGGCGACAGACTCGCCACAAAGGCTCTTGCGGGAGGTCACCTCAGATTGGAGAAGGGAGAAGATTTGAGAGAGAGAGAGGGGAGAGGATGTGTGTGTCTAGACAGTTTGATGACCTTCCAGCTGAACGAAAGGCAGAAGCGCTTCATCTGACTCCCACACTAAAGCGTTTTTGCCCATTTACAGTCTACTGCCTCTGCGAACGCTTCTTCTTTCTGTCCTGTGCAATTCACAATCTGCCCATTAAAATCTACTCCCTCGTTCGGAGGGATTATTCCACCTGACAGAAGCACACACTGTAAACATTGAGAGCCTAAGAAGGACATTTTGTACCCCATACTGATTTAAGAGGCGAAAAATTCCAGAAAAAGGCCGTTTTTTAATATGAGCGATGACTGTTCAGACTGGTGTGTTATTTCCCATCTGGCCAAGCACACCTTTGGGCAAGACTCCAAATGTGACGGCGACCTACATCCGTAACAAATGTAAGTCACTTTGAATAACGGCGCTTGTAAATGTACTGAAAGATGTCACCCAGCCAATTTTTAAGACCGGACTAGGGCTGCGTGATAGAAGCAATATTCTAGGATTGCAATTATATTATTTTATATCGCTACATTTTACGATGACACAGTATTTTAATCACAGAATCAATAACATGACAAGCAAAATCAAAGTTAAACATGGGCTGTTTGAAACCCCTAAACAAATCACTGTTAATGGTGGGACAAAATTATGACTTTGGTTAGATTACGTGACAGCGGCGGTCTAGTGTTTAGGAACTCGAGCGAATAATCGAAAGGGTTTGGGTTTGAGTCCTGGACCAGTAGGTTTCACTGAGGTACCGTGCCCTTTATTCCTCCCCGGGTGCTGGTTACGGTTTCCCCCTGCTGAACGGTGTGTTGTTGAAAAGCAGAGAAGCATTCTTGTTGTGGTTCACTGTGTGTTCACAATGACAGTTAGTCACTTTCACTTACATGAATACCTTGACGTATCAAAAAAAAGTTTACACGGACCTGGAGCTCTGATTGATCTCCGTGTCAGAGAACTTTAACTGTTCAGAGGCTCAACTGCATCGCAACCATCTGACATCAATATTGCAATAATGATTAACAGACGATATATTGTGCGGCCCTTTTACTGAGAACTCAAGTGAGCGGCTGATGTGTGTGTCATGTAAACGGCAAAATCTCCACAAAGCCATTCATAGGCATATTTCAAATGAAATACTCAACATTTTAAATCATACATGCCTTCAACACCAAGATAAATCACTAAATCCAACCAACGGTTACAGCTAAACTAAAGCACAAATGTAAAACTACATCTTCTCTCTGGTTTTTCTGAGCACCTTTTGCCTGAAATGTCACTCAAAAAAAGATCTTGGTGAAAACTGCTTGCCATACAGACAGAAAAGCTGATGGACTACATTAATTGGGCACAACATTTCAGATGTGAAGGGCTTGGTGTTTGGAGGGACACCCCTCCTTACATCAATACGGCAAAATAAGCCTCCTTTTGAAAACAGCGGCATGAGTGATTATGCATGACGTAATCAAATTCCTCTCTCGTATCAGTCTTTTATTTTGCTTGGTGTGAATTCAAAGCCAATGGGATTTAGGCCTAATTGCTAAACAAAGGTCAGGGCACTGAAAGGCTGCATACATGAATATATTACCCTTTTTAAACGCTGCCTGGAATTTGTTCAGACTGCCATGACTGTCCAAGGGAGGGCAGCATAGGAAATATTTTCTCAAGATGCACAGAGGAGCAAGACACGTCCTGACGACATGAAAAACACCATAAAACAAAAAATCTCTTACTGTGAGTGGCCTCCAACTCTGCTTTACAGAGGCACAGAATCCCAATCTCCCCCTTTCTTTAGTGGACCAACAGAGCAGCACTTTGTGGCAGCAAAACTCACAAAATTTAATTTCTGCCCCGCCACGAACCTACAGTCCAAACAGCATTTCAAAAACACATCACAACCTTAAGCAGGCACGCCGGGGGTCAGTAAGGGACATGCTCTTAGTGTCACACAAATTGTGCTAAAACTTCTTAGTTCGGGTGAGAAAAACTTCAATCAGGAATTAAGCTCAGTCCTCAGTCCCAGTTGATCTTCGTTCAAAATCATGCTTAGTTCAAGACTGGGCTTAACCCCCGTGTAGAAACGGTGCTGAATGTTTTAAAATCAGCAGGGCTGAAATTCTGACCGATCTGACTCTGAGAGTCTTTTAATGAAGATCTTTGCAAAGAAATTTATGTGCATAAAATCTAGGTCAAGCCCAAATATTCCAATATTCGCTGGTATTTCTGAAAGAGTACCCATAACCATGCTCCGAATCACTCTTTATACAATATCTGAAGCATACTGTCAGACAGAACAGATTAGCTTCCATTCTTGTGTTCAGGGATCTAAACTCATTTCAAAACCTCAAACCTCAACCCCATCCAACCATCCAACCATCCAAACATTCCACAAACCTGGTGGTTCGCTCACTGAAATTAACTTCACATTAGGAAGAAACCCGTTTACATCCTAACATTTAAACTGCATGTGGCATGTGTCACACGGCACTCAGATATTGGCATGGCTCATTCACACGCCGGTGTGATATGGAAAGTGCGGCAGAGCAGAATGGAGGGGGTCTAACTGCAGTCATTAAATCACAGTAAGCTTTAATCTCTGAATTTTTCAGTCCTCCCAAACCACTGAAACATGGGGGGGGGGGCATTTCCGTGGAGAAGAAAATATAATAGCAGTAAAATAAAGATCATGTAAAATGTCTCTCTCATGTGGCCTTTCCTCTTTGATGTTTAATTACAAGAAAATTAGCTTTTCTTTTACAAACAGTATTCACTGTTAGTTTAAGGAACTATAAACTTTGTTCTACTACACAAGAACTATTTCCAAACTACTTTTTGGCCCAAACAATGACCAATACTGAGCCCCTACAAAACGTGAAAAATGTGTTAGCAAACACAGAGCTAAAGCAATGGCTTCCCCATGAAGATTTTCAGCGAACACGGAAACAAACAGAAAAACACTTGGAACCGGTCAACACCACAGTTTGCTAGGTCATAAATCAGGGGCTTGGGCAGCCCCAAGTCTACATTCCTCATTGGGTTTAAAAATGGATTGAGTAACCATCTATCATTCACTAAAGGGCGGAAGTTTGGGCCCGCTCTTCAATATTCGAAGAAAATATTACAAAAACGAACGAAAAAATACGTGTTTTTAATGTTTTATAGCCTGCAGTGACATTATTTAGCCACACATGCTCAAACTATTAGTTCTGATGAAGACATATCCGCTCAACAGGACGTTCGCTTTGTCTATTCGCTCATGTCAGAAGTCCAGCTGCTGCCAGAAAACCTTCACTTCATGGGGTGAAAAAGAGACTCCTGTAGGCCAAACACTACAAACGCTGGAGTGTTCAGCACTGCGAGCAGGTCTCGTGGATGGACGAGGGGTTTACGTGGGCCGGTGAACGGAGGGGTTGTTCTTGCACCGAAAGATGGAGGTGGGATCAGTGATGGACTGAAGGCGTTCTGGGGGAATAAAGATCTGCAGTCCAAATTATAGGGCTCATAGAAAAAAAAATTCAACATCACAGGATTTATTCCGGTCTGCACATCATTGGATAAAATTTTATTCTTCAACAGTGGAATGATACCAAACATTCTCCAGAATTGACTAAAATCAACATGATTTCAAAAAGACAAAACAAATCGGTTTGGCCTCCCCAGTCTCCAGATCTTTCTCCCATTCACCCAAGCTTGAAATGATTCTCCAGCAAATGAAACAGAGCTGTCCGCATGATTAAAAATCAGATCAATCAGCCACAACATTTCATAAGTCGATATCTGCACCTTGCAAACTTCATTTCTATCAAAACTTTCATTGGGTTCAGGAAATTTGCAAATTTCAGCTTAAAGTTTGGTTCGGACGATGTGCTTATGATTGTGATGTTGACGGAAAAAATACTAACTATACTTCCTTATCTCAACACGCATTTATTACTCTGCTATTACTCTGGTTCAAACTGTTCTGCAATCATTTCTAACTAAAATCAGCAAGTCTGGGCTATTCCCACCTGAGACAGGTTCGGTTGGATTTCTGCAAAACTGAGAAATACTCAGAAGTCTATAAAAAGGTATAATCATTTCATCATCGAGCTGCTGTGATAGTGAGACTAAGTTCCAACTCAGTCAAACTGGAAAGGTCAACTTGTCCATTAGTGTAGGCTGTCTGGTGACAGTTGGTTTCTTCTAGGCTTTTTCCAGGAGAGCAGTGCTCCATGATCTCACCGAAAAAACAGGCCCGACAGGCATCGCACGAAGATACGAAGATTCAATCATGGGAGTAACAAAACACATTTCAAGTTTTTTTAAATGTGCAATGAACACGAACACACGAATGACCCTTTACATCTTAGAGCGCAATTTTCAGCATTAAAATGCCATTTTTAAAGGCATCAACCTGACTGAACTTTATTAATATCATACAAAATCAAAAAGAACTCACGAAATTTACATAATAATTTGAGAACTGCAAAACATCCAATGACAATTTCACATAAGCACATGCTAAAACTGTTCAATATACATTTTAGCTAAAAACAGTATAAAAAGCAATAACTGAGGCTTAGAATAAAAAAGGCAATATGATTAAGTTTAGATTGTTTTAAAAAATCATTATTAAAAGCATTAAAGCAGAGCTGTAAGTGTATTTTTCTGTTACATGAACTAAACAAAACTATACAAATTCAAAACTGAAAGCTTTTTCTAAACCCTTCTCTCATCTTTACAACAATACACCACAACGCCTCTTAAAGGCCTCAGGAATAAAACTCATGTTTTTCTAAAGGAGTTACGAACCAGTTAGCCTCTTCATGACGGCCTGCTTATTCACAAAAACTGTCATTCTGAAATAACGCTCCGTGTCACTGATGGTGCCTTTTCTCTTAAATGCAGGTTAATTGCTTCCCATTTCTGGGCGATTCACATAAAGAATGATAGACAAGTGATGTTTTATAAAACCATCACTGAAAGTTTGAATATTTATTCCATTGTGTCCTCAAAAAGGACAAACACCTGCTCCATAAAACAACACATGTATTTCATAAGCAAACTCTACCACAAAATATCTGCATTTCAGTGGAAAAGAAAGACGACGTTCATGAAGGTAGATGAGAAACTGTGACTGACAAAGAGGCTGGACGTGTCGAAGTCAATCTTTCGAGCTCAAGGATGAACGAAGGGTCAATTTATTCACAGATGCCCAGGTTCCCTGCCGATGTAAGCGTTGTAAAAACGTCATGAAGATTTATGGGAAATGATGCTCCTCGTCATTGCCTTGGTCATTCCATTTAGCCCAAAGATGAGGTTTACTGAATTTCTCCTTGACATTTCCATGACAACACTTTTACAAAATAACTACATGATAAAACCAACGCTATAAACCAATCAAACCAACCCTGCAAAAACAGCAGAAGGGTTCTTTGGGCAAGGAGGACCAAAGCAAAGCCATCATGTGCTCTTCCCAGATGACTGGCACATACCAGCAACATCCATCTGCCAAAATCCATTTGACTCAAGAAAAAAATAAATAAATAAATAAACCCACGGGCAAGTAATTAAACCTCCAAGGCCAAAGAACAAGCTGTCGTTTGTCATGTACCAGTAAGATGGGTAAAGGTTAGAGGTCAGTTTGCCGTGCTGAACATGCTGATGTGGACGAATGGTAGGAAGGGAGCTCTGCCTTGGACCGCTGCCTCTAACTGCATTCTGCTGCGCTGACAGTGAAAACCATGTGATCCATTCCGACCCCCTTCAAGATACTTCCCCTCTCGCCACTCATTCATATGATCCGGCTTACAGGGCAAACACAGGCTCATTTCTCAGGATTGGGACCGAGTGATTAATAGATAATCTTCTTTAATAAGAATAACTAACTTTCCCGTTTCACGCCACACTGCTGCAGACAGCTGTCGGAGACAAATCCAGCGCTGAAAGGACTGAAATTTGATAACTCCATTTATACGATGATGGTCATTCTAGATTTACTCTGGGGGTGCGTTGCGAATTCAGAATTTGTTTCCTTAAAAAAAAACTTTTTGCTCAGTTCAATGCACCGGAGAGCTCGCACAGAAACTGTTACTCTGTTTTCCTTCTAGTCAGTCAGTTATTGTGAAGAAAGAAAATAGAGCTTTGGATTTAAGGCACTAAAACGCACATTAAATGCATTTTTTTTTACTCGAGTAACAAGCCGTTCTGCTAGCAGGGTTCAGACAAGGTCTTAAAACTGGCCCAGAACTCCTGGCAATAAAATAAAAGAGAAAAAAGCTACAGGAACAGCTATGAGCGCTAATGCAAAAGACAAAATTAGCATTAAAACAGCTTTAAAGTGGTGTTCACCAACCCTGGATCTGGAGACCTACCTTCATGTGGAGTCTGCAATCTGCTCAGCGCACTCTAGTGTATGAACGTCTTTAGGCTGGCTCAGATACATTAGTGTTAGGGACAGAGTGTTTGATGCGAGAACTCAAATTACTTTTGTCAAACACCATTGGCTAATTGTTATTTTGGTCCAGTTGCTGCTGAATTAACTTTGTAACAAGCAAAACGGTGCATGAATGAAATATGAAGCCTTGTCATTTGCTCTCACAGGAAATTAAATTGTTAAGTGATGAGCCATCCCTGATTCAGATTCCGAGCCACAAGCCTGCAAGTCACAGATCCTTAACCAGGCTGTACGGTGATGAATTATTGACCTGGTGTGTTCAAACTGGCCCAAGCACTATTAAAATGAAAAAGACTGCACAGGGGATGATTTGAATGCGGCGCATTCGAGAGAGGTCCGATTGGAAGCTGTAGAAAGGTCCCACAATAAGAAGCCACTGAGAGATAACGGCAATGGGCGGGCTGGTCTCGAGCTGTAAGAGGTACAGTCCTCGGGGTTTTACATTATGAATGGCTTCACAGACACAACAAAAAGCTGGACTGTGTGGCCTACAAGCTTTTAGACGTACATTCACACGTTCCTAGACCTACTGACCTCATATCTGAAAACAGTGCATTGGCCAATTCGCCGGGAAAATATTTTTACACAAAACTGTTCCAGTTTGACAGCACAGTCAGAAACACCATCACTGGTTGCAAAAGTGATCGTGTAACCTTGAGAACTGTGATGATTCATCAAGTACTCAAACACAACGCGTAATAACCCAGATTTAAGATAAAAAGGTTGTGTGAACAAAAATGCATGTGCTGAATCCTGCTGGTGTGGTTTTCCTTTCTTCAGCGATGATCACAAAAGAACCTGCCGTTGGGCGGAATCGGTGAAACTGCTTCATAACGAACTGTAAAGTGATCGATAAGTCCATAATAATCGTCAGCGAACCAGAGTGAAGCATCACGCTGCCGACGTTCACGCGTCGAGGTTGCGCGCGATACTGTCAACGTGTGGAAACTGAAGGATTGGGGCTCCGTTCGGAGGCGTGAATCACAATCGGGCGTCTGAAAACACAGTTTGAGCAGGTGTGTCTATTTTTGGCTTTTACGGGTTTAAGGGTTTTTTACTGGAAGTATACTGATGGATATATATGGTGCTCTGTGTTGGTTCTTTCCTGGAAGCTGGAAGGGATTATAGACAAGTTTCGAAAAATTATTTGCCACCTCTAATGCCTTTGATGTATATTTTCTATTCGTTTGTTGTTATTTCTTTGTTTTAATTGGTTTTATTCACATTAATCTATTTGAATTTGATTTTAGTGGTTTGATACAAGTATTACACTTGACTGCATTTCTATAAACCTACAGCACCAGAGCTACTATTAGTCTTGAACTAAGACTAAAGACTAGTCTAAGACTGTTTTGAAATATTAAATATTTGTCAATCCTATCAAAAGCACAGTTTAATAAAATGGTTCTTAATGATTTATTTCATTTTGATTATAAACCACATTCAGCATGGTCACCGCGAAGAACTCCCAACAACTTCCCGAGAGAACTGGGACTGGAGGAGATCGGACTTCTGTGGTACCATTCAGCCGCAGGTTGAGGTTAATGGAAACGTGATCTCTGTCTGTGGAGGCTCTGCGGTGGCTCTTCTTTGAGAATTCATAATCGATTCTGTGAGCGCCTCCAGGAGGGAGGAACGGCTCTGGAGTCCCATCAGCTTTGAAACTGCTTAGCAAATTATACAAACCCAGTGTCCCTCAAGACTACACAAGTGTGCACATAGAGACACATTTGGCAGCTTTCCAAGCAATCCCATTATCTTCTACTGCAGTCCTGAGAGAAACTTGGCGGTTGTAATCACTCACTCATCATTAGCCATAAGCCTGGCTGTCCCTGTTTAGACATATTCAGACTTTATTTCATTAAACCGGTAACACCATATTCCTGCTAAAAACAGGTCAAATCAACAAACATTCATCTGTTCGGTGTGTCACAGATCATCAAATGGAATAAATTTAAAAAAAAACACAACAAAAACAAAACACTTCAGTCAACCTTGCTCCATTAAAAGGTCCATTTCCTACTTTGTCATGAATTTCTTTACCTCAAGGTCCTCACATGAAGTCACCGATTTCTCTTTATCCATTAAATTTAAAGCAGATCTTTTTTGTCAATGTACTTTTAAGAATTGCATATATGAATCTGTTCTGGTGTCTCCACAGCGGATCATCCTTCATTTCACCCTGTCCTCTGAATCTTCCTCCTTCAAACCGAAGGAAAGAGGAAAGAGGAAGGACAAAGAGGAGGTCTATGGACATGTCCATAAACCTCCTCTTTGTCCTTCCTCTTTCCTAGCAGCTCCATCCTCAATATCTCTCCTCTGGACGTGTCCAAACCAACGCAACCTTGCTTCTCTAACCTTGTCTCCAAATCGTCCAACCTGAGCTGTCCCTCTAATACACTCGTTTCTAATCCTGTCCATCCTCGTCACACCCGACGAAAATCTCAGCATCTTGAACTCCGACACCTCCAGCTCCGCCTCCTGATTAGGTTCCCTGCTTTATGTCTCTTTTTAAAAGCAGGCCAGACTGTGACATGTTCATCATAAACGGGCAGAGCTAAAATAAGCTCCCGTTACGTGCTATAAGATGAAAAGGTGTTTATTCATTTTAGGCAGCGAGTGAACTGTCGGTTCTTGTTTAGTTTGCTGGAAAAGTGAAAAAGGATCCAAGTGACAGATACATGCCAGGTTTCACTTCACACCTTCAGAGGCCTTGATGGGTCAGAGCCAATCTGGCAGCACAAAGGAGGAACTACACCCTTTAATCGCAGAATTTACAGAACACAGTTTCTGGGTAGTGAGCCCTACAACCTGAAACTTGAAAATTAGATGTTTTTTTCCATGACACTGGTCCCAAATCTGCATGGACATTTACAGTGTATATGTGGGCAGTGCCTTACCTGTGAATCTGTCCATTTTTGTGCAAGTATTCAAGCCCTTGTAGAACTTCTTTTAGAATGGTAGCTATACTGGCCTCATCCAGAACTCCAGTCCTGTGCTCTCCTCTTGAGATAACATGCTTGATGACATCCAGCACAGAACCTAAACGTGAGAAATAAACATTAGAAAAATCCTTGGAGTATTCCATATAACAGAGAACCTACCTTTAATATAGATGAACACCTCTCTATAACTAGAATGCACAGTGCTAACCTGCACTGATTTGAACGGAACTGAAACCAAAACTGCACGGGATGAAAATTCCAATCAGGCTATTTCATTTCAAAAAATGTCCATTATACTTTATGATGAAATATGGTAACATCTGAAGAGCAGAAAAACAGAAATCATGTTTTTGCATAGAGTACAGAGTCTAAGACTGTAGAATGTCTAGCACCGTAATTGTCAAACAACCACAGCAGAACAAATACTTTAAATTTTTAACATAAACGAGCAGGGCTAAACTAGAGGCTGAAATGCAACAATAAAACAATGGTATATCATCAGCATACATCAACCTCAAGATCTGTTTCTCGGATGCCTTCAGCCTTAATGTAAACCTACATATCATCTGAGAACATGGACATGAATGCTTTGCTCCTGAGCATGAAACCAAAGCCTAGCTTTAATCCTCAGATCAGCTTTGATATGTTTTGTAGCCAGTCTAACCTTAATATCAACCCTAAAAGACTGCACTTCTGTTCAGCTCAATGTACAACATCCACTAGTCTGGCTGCTGTCCAAGAAACAGGGTCTCTAAAGATCCATCTCTTAATTACATTAAGTAAAACAAGACCTTTTTTTTCCCCCATCTTTCATTCAGGAAAGACTTTTTCAGCCGAAATGCGGCTCTCCTGGGTAAGCTACACAGTGCACTCGAGCTTCTCCCATGATGTTTCTACTGCACGAATGCCAAAAGATAACTGTACCATCAGCGTCTTAAGTGGAGCCTGAAGTGAAGCCAGACCCTTTTGGCTGAGGACGTCCCAGACAGACAGTGAGTCGAAGACCCAGACTAAACTGCTGGGAGGGGATCTTCACTAAGAATATCTGTTGCATATTTTGACAAACAGTATTCTGATACCCCAAAGAGGGTTCTCTACATCCAATAACTTCAGTGCTAGTTTAACAGTTTTTCCTGAACTGAAATGTGGAAATACAATCCTTGACTCATGCATGTTTAACAGTGACCAGGATCTACTTCTTGAAACAAGATCATAGTTGTGTATCTGTCTAGCATTGGTTCAAACCCTGGAGAGCAACACTTTCAGAAATCTAAATATCACCATGAGCCAAACTGTTTACTGCAGTCTTTTTAGTTACAAGTGATTTTAGTTACAAGTAGTTGCGGATGTTATCTATGATGGACTAAATCCCTCAGGAACGCTTCGTGCTAAAAACACACTTTTTTTTTTATATATAAAGTTGCTAATGTTGTGTCGTTCCAGTGAGGCCTCTACTCGATTCCAGCCTTGAAATTTAAAATAAACCCCACTACAAACTCATCCTGGACTATTATTATTCCACTAGTCTGTGTTGCAAACTATTAGCAGTTAGGATGGTTGTAAGCCAGCACTAGAAACCCCATGCCTTTGGTCGAGTCTGTCAACCAATCAGTTTCCAACTGGCTGCTCTGATCTGGACCACATTCAAGGACACCGCGCAAATAATTGCCTAAATCTAACAAATATTGTGCTCAGAGCACAGGAGGTAAGTAAACGAGCATGGAGATACGTAAGGACAAAAAATTAAACAGCAGTGTGCACCACTACATCATGCAGAGTGAAGAATCCTTGTAAACTGATTTCGGGCAGGCCTGGGCTAAACAAAAGAAGCTCTGTGCTGATCCTTGTGAACCTTCAGGGAAATGGACTTGCTCTTGCTTTTTCCCTAAAGATTAATTTGCATGTCAGAAAGAAAACATTCCGCCCCAAAGTAAAAATCTCCGAACTGGAATTCCAAGAAAAATAAAGTAGCATAGATCTCAATAACCATCTGAAGACCAAATTCACTGGAAAGGTAGCATGAGGGTCTTGGTACGAAGGCCTTTTGCCGTGCCACTGCCGAAACGGGCAGCGTGCCTATTTGATTTATCTCAGTACGGTCAGGGCGTGACGCCAGGCCAGCTCCACGAGGACCTTTATTGGCACTCTGCTGCAGGATGTTCTCCTTCTCCTTTCCGCTCAATAACAGATTCATTTCAGAGAGCACGGAGGGGTCACTGATGCTTTCTCAGGATTGACCGTCCAGTTGCCAGAAGATGATGTGAGGATTACAGGTCAGAGCGATGGACTTTGCCACTTACTTTCTCTAAACTGATCACAGAAATGATGTCTGTCACCGTTTCTCAGGGTCATAAACCTCAATGATGAAAGCAGTGTTTGTGGGATAGTGTAACAGATCTATACGCACACAAACTTGCCATGAGGTAAGCTTTACAGATCTGCAAAAATCTAAAAATACAAAAACTAAATTTTAAAACTACATGTAGCACAGTCAGTCTTATGCCAAACACCTAAAAGGCTTACTAATTAGTTGTATTTATTTAGTTTGCAATGCCAACTTTAGATTTGAGCTTTTACTGCAACAAGTGCTGATAGTAATAGATATTCTTAAACAACCATCGATTTTGTGCAAGAAATAAAGTCACAAAATGAAAGGATGCAAAAAGATAGAACAGATATTTCATTACTTTTTTGTTTACCCGAGTTTCCTTATTAATATAGTTAATATAACAGGGGTTTCCAAGCTCTTTCTGCAGGCCCCTCTTTTTATACAAAAGATTATCTGTGTATAAAAGATGATTATTTTCAAGCCCCCCTCGTCGCTGTGAAGGCACAGATGCAATTTTAGTAAAATGAATCTGGTGAGCGTGACAGTTTCTGCTTTTGCTCCGGACTCAAGAGCTCCAGACTACAAAGTGAAATGATTTTATGGCCGCAAAGTAAATTGTGTAGATAATCTTTTTCTGGATTTTCGGTCTCTCTGCATGAAATTATTCTGGCCATAGGTTTCTAAGTCTATAAACACCTTCAATTGACAAAAACTGCTAAACACAAACAGCGATGAGATCCTGCTGGTGTGGGTTTCCTCTCGTACAGGAAAGCTTCTTCACAGCCAACAGCTTCACATTTTTGAGAATTCTCAGGCTGAGCTTTAAAATGACCTGCGGTTTTCCTTATTAAACCGTTCACATGTTCCCCCTAAATGGTGAAGGAGAAAGACTTAAATGCTAGAATTCTTATCAAGCCAGCAATGCTAATGTTACATTTTGAGGACCCCCTGCAATCGCTGCCAGTCATGACGGCAACACATGCCTGCGTTTTGTTTTGACGCCCTTTGAGAGGTGTAATAATTGGCGGTGGTCTAGTGGTAGGGTACTTGCCTATGGACCTCTGGATCAAGAGGTCCCCGGTTCGAATCCCACCTCTAGCACTACCACCACTGGGTCCCTGAGCAAGACCCTTAACCCTGAGTTGCTCCGGGGGGACTGTCCCTGTAATTAGGACATGGACGTCGCTCTGGATAAGAGCGTCTGATAAATGCCGTAAATGTAAATGTAAATGTAATCACTAAATTCAGAAGCTGCTTAAAATGCATGAATCCAACAAACAAAAACATTTTCTTAATCAAAAATCTCTCACTGAAGCCTCTGAGCTTTAAACACCATTTGATCTTTGCTCCATTAACTATGGGTGTATTGCACCATGATAGAAAGAAGATATTTTAAATGTTTTAGACAATCTTTTCAGGTACAACACATACAAAAGCAACAAGAGTGTGAGTGAGAGAAGAATGGGTTAAAAATTAGATTTCCATTTACACTGACATCCAAGAATCCTGACTAATCTGGCATATGTAAAGCCCTGCTGAGCTGCTGGTGAGCAGAGACTCCAGCTCTGCCCAATTCAAAGTCTAGTTTGAGCGACTTTGCTCGATTCTTGTCCATGTTTCTCATGATAGCAGCTGAAATGAGATGTTTCTCAGAACTCTCTCAAGCCATCCAAAGGAGAAGCTGTGGAGCAACACCCTCACTTTCACTGCAGGCAAAGGCTCTTTGTCCTCAAGCTGCAGCAACCATCCTCGCTGGTTTCCTGTTGGCTGTGGGCTGGCATGGAAGGCAGGAGTTAACACGCCCACTGGGTCAAAGAGTACAGATGCTTGCCAGGTCCATGACTGGGAATGGATCAGTGTTTCAGTGAAGGAGAGAAGGTCAAGGGGGGGCCAAGGAAAACATAGGAAGCATCTGCTGTAGAGCACTAGGTTAAGACCACGGGAAAGAGGCCAAGTGGATTTATGATCTCGCTTTACAGCCATGGCCGAGTTTACATTACAGCCTATAGACCAAATGAATTACTACTGAAGCGTTTTAGATGTTTCTACAAACCTTTCTGCAGTACCCCAATCAGCTGGAGTTCATTTTCTGTGTACCATGAGATCAAATATTTTATTATCAAAAATGATTTTAAACATTAAGATGAACTAAGGGACTCCGAATCATGTTCATAAAAGCATCAGTGATGATAATAATAATAATAATAATAATAATAATTCTAATAACCTCATAATGATCATCTGTGTAAGTGCTGGTGCTTCCTGGAAAAATAAGTGTAAGTGTCTCAGTTCAAGGACCACATCCATCTCCGACGGCGGACAAACTGGGCCAGGAACTGGACTTTAAATGAGACCGTCTGGTCTACGCAGGATTTCCTATGTGCGTCACAATCTGCCTCGCAGCCTCACCAGCAGCAGCAACACTGACAGATTGCATCTGTTTTGTTTTTAATATACATTTCATATCTTCCCCCACTTCAACGGATGCGAATATTGCAGCCCAACCTCTCATGATTCTTGGAGGACTGTTTAATATCAATCATCTTCTCAGTTTTCTAGACTGAATTTCTCGTATGAAGGAGCCTTCAAAATGTCAGTCTTCAAATGCCAGTGCCATCGAAAGGATGAAGACCCTGAAACACAGCTCAGGTCTATTAAGGCAAATTAAAGTGATATTTTCAGCTGTCGAGAATGGGGAGAAATTCTGATAAATAAAAGGCTGTATATTGTGAATAGCACACAGTTTGACCTGGAAAGCTTCTCAGCAAGCAATCACATGGCCCCTTCCTTTCACGAGCATGACTGTGTGTGTGAGAAAAGGCTTTGCTTTCCATAAAAATCAAGGTCAGGAGATGAAGCAAGAGATAAAGAAAGCCAACATTAAGATGCAGAAAAATCACTTAACACATGTAACGCCTACAAAGCCATTTTGTTCCCGGTTGATTGCTAACATGTGTTTGAATGATGAAAAGGTGCCAGAACACCTGGCGGGCTTTGGACCCAAAGTCGGGTGCAATTGTCTTGGAAAAGCCACCGATTATACTGGCGTTTGCAAAAGGCTGACATCAAACGCAGGCATGCAAATCCACATCGGACAACATAAGTGCATGTAACAGTATCGTGCACGCTAGAGGGGCTCAAACTAGGACCATTCGACCAAACCAGAGCCCTCAGAAATGAAAAGAACTCAAATGGTCAAATTATAAAGCATCATTACACTCAAAACAACAAGTGATCCCACTACCGGGAACCTTAAGCTTAGTGTAAGTAGATGTTGTCCGGAAAGCTGAAAGGCAATTATTAAATTTATTAAAATAATAATAATAAAAAAAAGACATTATTTCTACTGCATTCTTCATTATTTTAGATGATTTAGTACATTTTAGTGCTTTACATTTTGCGGCAATGACTAAAACAATGAGCTTTGCAAATAACATTAGGAAAATAAAAAAAAAAAAATTATATATATATAAAATAGTCAGAGAAAGTTATACTGTGAAGAAAATGAACAGAAAGTTCTGCTGAAAAAAAAAAG
This sequence comes from Hepsetus odoe, assembly GCA_017165825.1. Taxonomy (NCBI): domain Eukaryota; kingdom Metazoa; phylum Chordata; class Actinopteri; order Characiformes; family Hepsetidae; genus Hepsetus; species Hepsetus odoe. Next base: position 3,278,973 of record CM029389.1, read on the forward strand.
CTTGTTTTGTACTGGAGCATATTGTTATAAAGTTTAATGGGTTTTTTTTTTTTTTCCATGTAATGGCTCTCTCAGTTCAGCAGGCATGACCATGGTTTAAAAACAAAAGAACGAATAAAAAACACTTTACTTTGCACTTGGATGTGACACATTAAGGCTGATTTTAGTTGCTACCCCCTGGGCTGACTCAGAAGAGATGTTGGGAGTAAATCAGGCTGGTCTCCAGGTTTATATCCATATTAACTACTTTCCAATTCACTAAAAGGATGCAAACATGCAGGAAGGAAAGACAGCTCACTGGAAAAGGTGGTCATTTTATTGTGCAAGGGATTAATCACTGATGAAATGTGTCAAAATTTTATGATCCTCGGATTCAAACATGCTTTTGCTTGAATGCACCGCGTGTGGCACCCGGGTGAACGCGCGGCAGCGTCCTCGTTTCTTTGGTCCACACTCTGGGGTGAAGTAAACCAAGACGAGAAGCAGACTAATGTGCTGATGTGAGAACCCACCGAGAGGAAGGAGAAGTGGTGGAAGTCTCTACGGAGGCTATAAATGAACGGCCATTACTCAGACTGGCTCTCTGCTGTTAACCATTTAGACAGCCTGTAATCACCCGGCCCGCTGATCACACCTGCTGAAGCGCAGTCGAGACGATCCGGATGCTATTTTGGGTAAAAACGAGCACACAGATACGCTGTGTTGCAGCCCAAACTCATAACGCTGGTCTGCCGTGGCAGTGACCAGAGATCTGATGCACAAGAGCTTCTCTAATGAGCCTCCTCTTCCTGTCTCACTTTCACCAAAGCGTGAGCTGCTGCTGCTGCCGTGTGTGTTTCTGTACGGTTACTGCCTCAGACTGGTGATTAGCCCAGTGAGGGAGCGCCGAGCTAACAGTCCCACAGATCCCTCTCCAGTCTTACAACCACTGGTTGGTGATCTGAATGATTCATTGATGAACTGATGATTCAGTCCTATTCAGCAGTGCGGCGGTTCCTTCAAATGATTCTTGATTCATGATTCACAGCAACGTACATATCTGTAAGATTTCTGTTGTGTAAGTGTTAATCAAATGGAAACATTCTTGGTTAAAAAGAAAACACAAAACTCGTACTAGGAGGCGGGAGAGAAATGCAGAAACACAGGATTCTTACCGCCGCTGAGCAGCTTCATCACCAACCACAGCTCATCCTTCACGACGAAAGACGTGTAGTACGAGACGATGTTGGGATGGTGGCACTGGCTCATGGCCTGAATCTCTTTCTGCAGAGATAAGGATCAGCAGTCAGCAGCAATTCACTTCCCACACTTTTTTCAAACCTTACTCAGGGGAGGAAAAAAAAAAAAAAAAAAACACAGGAGAAAATGAATCAGAAGCAAGAAATGGGTAATTAATAAGAATAAATAAAAACACACACAAAAAAAAATCAATAATACAGAAACAGAAAATTAATAATTATGATATGATAACATAAGAAAATATTTTAGCCAAGCTTTTTGGCAGATAATACAAAGTAATAATTCAATGTAAAAATTGTAAATCTTTGCTAGTGTCTTTTCTTTTGCTATAATAGAATTTGAAAACTGTGACTGAGACGCAAACCCTCAAAAACAGCCAATATTAAAATAATAACAATAATAAAATTGGGTTGAATAATGATAATCAAGAAATCATAGAAAACTAAGATTTGTCTAGGAGGTCCTGAGTCAGGACGTTTCGAGTACTGGATTTTCTAACAGTATCAGAACATGTTAACATGAGGATTTCACATGAATTAGTGATTCAGCAGATAACTGCTTTACCTAAATTAGCGGAAGAAAAACCCAAAAGGAATCACATTTGAGCAGAACGTCATTCTTAATCACAGGGTCCCCTTACACTTGGGTTTAATTGAGCAAAAGATTGAAGACCATTCAGAGGGGAAAAAAGGCAAGTTTGCATTTCCAGGTGCAACACAGAAGCTGTGTGTGTGTGTGTGTGTGTGTTGGCACTAAGGAAAGCTGAGGTAATGGTTGAGCTTTGGCCCAAATCACTCCCAAAAAGCCAGAACCTTCTAACAGCTTCAGAACATTTCTGAACATCACGCTGATGTAACGCAAGCAGAGTTTTGCGCCCCTTTTCCATTTAACATTTTTTTTTTTTTACTTTTCTAGTTAAATCAGAACTCAAATCACCAGGACTAGCCTGAACACGTATGTAAACGACATCTTTCCGTGTGGGATTTATATCTTTTAAATCTCAAGAACTTTAAAGCCAAAATCCCCCCCCCCTCCTTTTTTTTTTTTTGACAGAAAGGACTTTGGTCCTAGAGGTTTGTGAGATCACGACGAATGTTTGTTACGGAAAGTTTATTGTGCAAGTCTTGCTGAATGTGCTTTCATTACAATCATCATTAGCAAGGTTTGGGTCTTTTGCTGGGAGATCCAGACAACGTCAGTGTGGGTGAACAGTTTTTGTTACAGGTTTTGTTAATTTAAAGTGTATTTTGTCCAATTAATTGGCTTAGTTTCTGAATCAGATTCTGCTTTCAGGCTGTTCGCCAGTATAAGATGCCTTTAAAAAGCTCAGATTCGAGATCCTGAACAAAAGTTGAAAACGACAAATAACTATCTAAATATGCCAACAAAAGGACAAATTCAGTGTTGATTTCAAAGGTTCAGTTCAGCAAGTGTCATGGACTGATAAAGCCATAAAATTAAAACCAGCTCTGAACCCGTGGAGATACAGTCTCCTCACCTGACGACGGGAAATTCTGTCAATTGTAAAATGTAATTTGGAAATTGTTATATAAGCACGGATACATGACAGCCCTGAAGGTGAGCTGACAAAACGAGACACTAACCAAACGCTTCTGAAATGCTCACCACTTCCGTTAATTCAGCAGTATTTTGTCCCTATAGTTGAGTCACTACTGGTTTATTTTGCACAGTTTCCCAAGTGCAATGTTAACACGAGGCGTAGGCAATCATCCAGCAGCTGTAGTTGATGCGACTTTTCATGCCACAGGTCCAGACCCTTGAGCTACGACGCTGAACCGCGATTCGCCCCGCTTGAGCCGGTAACCTCCTGTGTTCCATTTCTCAACCTGCACAACTTGAAAAAGCCTAAAGATTAAGGACTGCTGCAGGTGTGGTCTTTCATACGAGTGTGTATGTCAGGCTGGTCCTCCACTGAAAGAGAAAGTGCTGCAACCGTTCATTGGCTGAATATCTCCAGGACAAAACTCTGAGATCAGGAAGCACCCAAGAGGTTTAATATTCAAACTGTATATTGTGTAAAACTGTGTAACAGCACAACAACTACAAAAAGAAAAACCTTTTCTGCACTACAGTGGTATATTGGCCTGCCAGAAACAGGTTTTTTGGCATCAGAACACCGGAAGCTGTGGTTTAAAGCACTCTAGCCGGCTTGATTAGATTACCGGGAGTGTCACCTATTAGGAGGGAGGTGCTGGAAAGCATCAGTTAAGGCTCCATCTCATCAACATTGAACGCCTTCATTTTTTCTCTGCTCGGGTGAGGAGCTGAAGCGTTACCGGTGCTAACCTCCTAGGAAGCAGCACCTTTAATAATTTAGTAATTGTTGACATTTACTGAAAGATGGGGTGTAAAGCCCTGTTGGTGAGCATTCCTGAACTGTGGAAATGTTTGGAACGTTTTTTCTTCAGTGTTTAGACCCTACGGTGGAAGGGAGATCCAGGAGAACTGACAGAACATGAGATCAGATCCACTGCTGTAAATGAGACAGAAGAAGCTCATGTGTGCAAGTGGAAGATGCTTCTTCTGGAAATGCCTGTTTTAAGCAGACAGAGTCTTGTGGAAGTGACACACAAGAAAGCATGGAAGCGTCCTCACACCCGCCCTGCGTTGTACTTTGTTCTGCCGAGTGGGGACGACCCTCTTCTTCCTCTGCTCTGGTAGCGCAGAGGGAACGCGAGCCAAAGGGTGTTTTTTTTTGGCCCGGCCCACTGCCCGGGGTTGTGTCACTGTTATTGTCTTTTCTCCGCTGTGGTATCTGGGAGGGACAGCTTGTGTGGAGACACTCAAGCTGACAGACTGGAACCAATTGAATTGTTCCATAATTAAACCCAGTCGGGGGTGAAGAGAGGAATGTATCTGCAGGGCCACCTGTGGGGCCTCTGTGTCCGCGGTTTCGGCACATCGAAAGCTGCAAGTGGTCTCTGCTTTAGACCGTACTCGTTTATTTACAAGCAAGGATAGAACATTGTTCATTTTAGGAGAATTAAAAAGACAAGGTGGAAGCCCATCGTCACGGTCCAGCCCCTCTACGCTTTGTGGTCCGCTGTGACAGCAAATCTAATGCGAATAAAAAGGGCTAAAGAAAGTTTCCGGCTTCAATTTGTGTCATTATAACAGTAAATTGTAACGCCACACAATCCCAGCAGTATGCAGATTACGAAATCTGTCCTATGAACGACTGCTGCAGCAGAACCGGATCCAAAGTGTGACTTTCCGCAGATTTTCTTGCTGGTGCAGCCGGCTCAGCTGACCCCCTGCATGCAGTGAGAATGTGATTTGAGGAATCATATGGTGCTCGCCATTATTAGAGTCGGTCTCTGCTCCCTGCACGAACCGCACAGGGAGTAAATAATGGGCCCCTGCTCCCCAGAGGACACCAGTTCATGTGCATGCTCAATTGAAATGGGATAAACGTGCAGTTTTCACTTCACACAGATTCATGAATTATTCAGACACTTTCTCGTTTATGTCCCCCCCCCCAGCCTCGGAGTCCAGTCGTGGGCCATTTTCACAGAGCAGTCGGTCTACTGGTCACACTGAACTTTCAAGCTCTTCAAGTAGAGTGAAAAACCACCACAGACTCTTTCAGCCTTTCTGTCCTGCAGATAAATACGAATAAGAATACTGGATCAGACCGCAGGAGAGACCTGAATATGATCCACAGGGGACAGAAAATCCCCTGTGAAGGTGTTATTGGCTTCACCCTGACAGCAGCAACCGCCTTCCTCTCCACATCTGGCTGATCCCTGACGCGGCACTATTTTCAGCTGAAACCATAATGAGGATCAATTTTCTCGGAGAGGATGCTGCCATGACAGCGCGACTAAAACAAGACCACGTGGCTCTGCACCAGCCTTGAACCCTGTGGCCGGGCAGCCGCAGATGACCTCATGCCGAAACAGGCTTCTGTGGCAGCTGCCACCTCATCTGCCCTGCCCGACCTTCATGGTGAACGGCACCCAACGGAAAGCAAAAGGTGTCTCCAACGAAAGACGCACGCCATCAAATTAAAGCCGGAGAGGATCGGCGCCGAAAGAAATTGTGCTGATTCACTTCACAGGACAGCCATCAATACAGGGAGGAGTGTTCCTTGGAGGCATGAGGTTCCCTGGAGGCGGGACTGGGGTGGGGGGGTGGGGGGGCTTACATAGATTAAGATCTCAGCAGATCAAGCGCGTGGATTTTAATATTCAGCACTTCTGAAACCAAACCAGAGAGCTGAGGGGAGGAAAGAAAATGAATTCTGATTAGAGGATGGCTGGGGAATATAGGCCAAGCTACCGTGGGCCTGTTGCAGGCGGAGATCTTTCTAATGATAGGAGCTGCTTCTATGTGGAATTTACTCAGACATTAGAGCTAGGTGGTCTCCCAGACAAGCCATACTTTTTAAAACATGCAAGCAATTACTCCAGATGAAGCTTCGGCTGAAGCGTCACGTGTCTTGAGAACACCCGGGGAACGTCACGTCACATGGACGCTGTGATGAAGCACAGAGGAGCCACTATGGACACAGCATTACATCATTGGTAGTCTGGAGCCTTTCGTTGAGAGAGAAGAAAAGCCTCCCCGGGTCACAACAGCAGCTTGTGAAACGAAAGACCTCTCTGAATGCACAAGTAATGAGATTTTTCTGCGATTTTCAGGATCCTTGACGATCCAGACCAGCTCCACTGCGGTAAACGGGCTGCATCTTACATGCAATCGTCCGTACCTCTTGGAGGAATTTCCTCAAGGTTCTGGCCTGAAGTTGGAATGCTTGCAGACCACAGATCCAGCTCATTTTAGGAGCAATCTGTGTTTAATTTAACGCTTCCTGAAGTTGCCCAGCAGCCCATAAACTCAAAGACAGTGCAGGGATGGTTTTCATGTGGCCCACTTTTTTCCACAAAACCCAGTTTTAGCTTAAGCCGTTGCATTCCAGCAAGGGTTCAAAAGTCAGTTCAGCAAGTCAGGAAGTCCTCACTGACTGTGAGATGAACAAAAGGTTAGGCCTCAAGATTTTTCTCACATCACTGATGCCACTGCTGATGTTCGTGCATGACTGCTTAATCCTCTTCAGTTTTCTGTAGATACAGAGGTGGGGACACAAGCCAGGGTTTTCTTTGTTTTGTTTTTTTTTTTAAGAACCTACGAAAAAAAATGGTCAAATCTGAGCATGTTATTGGTACTTGGGTAATATTGGGTTATAATGCTCTGTACTGATCTCTCCTTTTCAACACAAAATGTTGAACGTGCTTATGCATGCATTGCCATTTCATGTAAAACGTCTGTGAGGGAGCGTTCAGAGACATTGTACTATACAGACATCTGGTTCCTATCACCATCCTAGTGAAGCCTGACCCGATTACGGTTTCTCCAGAACAGCAGTGGGCAACACCAGTCCAGGAGGGCCGATGTCACGCAGTTTGCTAGTCATCTCCTCAAACACACTCCCTTAACTACGGTGATTATCAGGCATGTTTAAACAGCAAAATCACCAGCTGCCCAACCCTGCTCTAGAAAGCAGCTTGAAAACCAAAAGAGAAAAACTGAAGGCATTCTTTCATACAAGAAAATCAACTCCATACTGTTGAGGGCAGTTTACCAGTGTCTGCATCCGTGAGTTTTAAGCCCAATCCAAATGCGCTTGGGTATTTCAAAAACAGGGGTTAATCTCTTTGTACTTACAGCCCCTGTCAAGTCCAGGTTTACACAAGCACTGTAGTTAAATAAAGTCTACATCATGAACCGGACACCAAGTCAAGACAGGAACAACAGTCAGTGATATCAGCTCAAACAAAGAGATAACAACATAAACTGACGTCAAACGAAGGACATAACGTCATAACCCAAAAACCCAGTTCCCCCACTCAACAGGTCAACACCTCAGTGAGTTTCTGAAAAGCTTCACCCTGAGAAGAGTTTTCCACAAGCTCAGGTTTTAGTGACACCACACTGAAGAAATATAAGCTCTTAGCTGCAAGTTAGTTAAGCCTGCAGTGGTGCTCAAGTCCTTCAAAACTTGATGAGAATTAGTAAGGATTTTCTGATCAACTTTCAGTAACACTTCAGCATCAGTGCAGCTGTTTTATTATCTACGAGGAGTCTGAAACTGTTTATAGACTGAAATGTGAGCATACCCTGTCTAATAACAGGATATCATTTGGAAAACTGAAAATAGACGATTCTTCAGGAAATGAATCATCCAAGCCTAGTAACTTTGGAATAAATTACAAAAAGGATTACATGTGAGGCACATCAAACTGGCAGTGATGGATGAAATGAGAGAAAATCTGTCAAACACTCATTTTTATTTAGGGTTTGTCGATGAATATTCTGCTCAGCCTGCCCGTAAGGCACTATGGTGGTGTTCCAGCAGAAGATTTACTTCAGATACAGACATGCTGCTCAGGTAGGAGGCAGTGGCACAACTACATGGCATTTCAGTAATTTAAGGCCATGTTGCAGTGAAGGTTACGGCACGCCGCTGGTGTGTCCACCCTTTCCTGAAATGATCCTTTAACAGAGGCTGCAAATATCAGTGTTGTCATCTTTCTTTGTAAAATGACATGCTTCGCACAGTTTCCTCCTCCGTCATGACTCCCCGCTGTAGTGTTGACATGGGTTTGACGACAGGCATCGAAACCTGCAGGCACCGATAAAGGAACCGAAAACCCCGGGAGCGTGATTCCGACGGATGAGACCATTTAGAGCCGGTTCTCAACAAGAAGCGGTTCTCATATTCCATCCCTACATGTTAGCTTGTAAAAACATATAGAAACGGCTTATCCAAACTAGCTTTTGCAGGAGCTGCAATTCAAGTCAAGTAGAAGTGGGGTGGCGGGGGGGAGACGACACCTGTTCAATGAAAGTGAAAGTGACTGTGTCATTGTGAAATGGCACACAGTGAACCACAACGAAATTCAGCCTCTGCTTTTCACCCACACACACCATGCAGCAGGGGCTAGCTATTTAAAGCTGCCGGGGAACAGTGATGGGGACACCACCTTGCTCAAGGGTACCTCAGGGCAGCCTACTGCTCTGGGTTTCAAACCCACGACCTTCCGATCCTGGGGCCTCGTCCCTAACCACTAGAACGCCGCTGCTATTTCTGAACAATAAAGAAAGGTTGGGAAAAGGTCATGCAAACATGAATGATTTTGGTACAGAAGAAAGACGTGGGCTCTTTAGGAATCACCGGGGACTACAAACGATTCTGAAATGAATAAAGTGAAAGTGACTGTCATCGTGAACACACAGCGACTTCCTAAAGCTAGCGACTTCCTTTCCCCTTAACTGAACGACGCAATCAGCAGCTTTCTCCTTTGCCAAAGGATCAAAGAAGCAGCTGACGTTAGGGATCACATGGTCTGATGGCAAGTTACATTCACAAGCTGCAGATGACCTTTTGGGCTCCTCAAGAACATGGAAAAAAAAAAAAAAAGCTACTAGAGCAGGAAGCCGCAGGACTGTAAGGATTAAATCCATGGGAGTCACATGTAAGAACTGGTTTTGTTCCATGCAGTTTCCTTTAAGAACACATCTCCGCAGTTTGGAAAATGTATCTAATGAGTAGATGTCAGAAGAAGAGTGGCAATTCTACTGAGCAGGTCTTTGGGAGTTCCTCACGTGTACAACCTCCAGTGACTGATGTTTAATTCATGCATTCTGGCCACCGCCACATGGCTAAAATCCTGCTGGACAGGTTGCACGTGTTTTCAGCAGAAAAACTTTTCCCACATTCAAAAAGAGCAGGACGGAAGCTTGAAGAGCATTTTAAGCAACAGGTTTCTTGAGAGTTGCATCACAGTCAAATCCAGGATAACAGTATTAATGTTGCACTGGTGCTCATGTCTGGAAACTTAACACCACCTCAAAACCAGTTTGTGTTCCAGTTTAACTGTTTGATTACCAGGAGCTCGTCCATGCTGGTCTGGCATTTCTCCAGGTTGATGCGCTTGATAGCAACCTTCTCCTTTCTGGGTACGCAGTAGGCAGCCTGGACAACCGCTGTGGCTCCACTCCCTGTAACAAAGCAAGTATTCATGTTAAAGTCAATGTTTCAACAGTGTCTTATTTAAAGCAAGGGCAGACCACCCACCTCCCTGAGAGACATGTGACATTTCGTCTGGTCTGACGACACTTACAGGCTCCCGTTATCTGCCCCATTAACTGCCCCTTCCTGTAAGCAGGTAAGATTGTCCCTGGAAAAACTAAACAATTGTACAATCGATTGTAAATGCAGTTCCAGCTGTGCTTCACAACCTCGCATTTCTGAACATCAGAATGCTTGGTGCTGAAATCACGGCGATCACAATATTGGTCAGAAAGTGTACTTAACTGTTTTTCCAGACTGTTCACCTCTAATTATGACACTAGATGCCGACATCTACAGCTCGATTAACTACCGAAGACCATAAAATATGAGTTTCATTTGTAATATTGCTCTTCAATATCACACCGAGTCATAAACTAGAGCTGCGTTGCCTTCAGAAACTGCGTTGTGGGATAATGAGGCAGCAGCGCTAAATAGTCATTAACATCAACAGTAACAAACAATTCACCTTCAGGTTATGTGGCCTTAAAATAGTCCAAATAAGTCACAACTTCATCCTCCTTCTCATCACCTTAATGGTGGAAATAAAGCTCACAGAGCAGCAACGGAAGAGAAGGCCACCACCTGCCACCAGACAGCTACAATAACATCTTTTTATAATTTACAACAGCTAAAAACACAGATTCAATCTCTTATTCAAATACAAGCAGAGCATTACAATCCCCATTTTGAATCAGTGTAGTTACTAACTCAAACTACAGGTGGAGAAGACCGAAAAATGCAGAAAAGCTACAAAAGAAGACTTTTGAAGAACAACAACAATATAACGGGGGGGATCAGCCTCAGCCATAGACAGGCTTCACAACAAGAGCTGCCACGAGAATGATTTGCTGCTCCATTCTCATACTGATCATCTACTACTGCATCCAGGAGGACATTCGGCAGGTCCTACAAGGTCCTAGTCTCAGCACCAATCAGACACGAGCACAACACAGGAGCGAGGACTAGACAGCTAAAGCTTCAGGACCTGCTTTGACCTCAGTGCCCTCAGACATGCAGCACACAGGAGGACCAACACATCAGCGAATACAGGACAGAGGATTTGACTGGACGTTCTAAACCTGGACGTCAAATTTACTTCTAGGGTTAATCTGCAGAGCAATGAGCTTGTGTTCAATGTGCCACTGACTGGCCCACAAGAGCACCGGGCCCGTTATAAATATTTACAGGCACTTTCTTCTATATTGTAATCTAAATTTCTTTTTTAAAGCAGCAATTTTATGGTTCCACTGCTTCTATGGCCTCCCATAAAGAGAACCTAACATGAGACACTAAACCCATCCTCAATTCCTCAACCAATGGATAAACATAAAATCAATAAGAACCGATAATCTTATCAAATGTTTTAGGCCCTCAACATTAGTACAGCACATGCTTCTAAAAAAAAAAAAAATAAATAAAATAAATAAATAAATTAAAAAAACAGTTTGAAAGGGTGTCCTTAAATGTTTTTTTATGATGATCTATGTTATCCAGTAAGTTTTAATAATTACATAATAATAATGATAATAATCATCTTTTTGGACTGGCACACCACAAACTGGTAAAAAATAAGAGTAATAATAATAATTACTTTTTTCTCAAACACATTTTGCCCAGAATCGTTCAGTCCAGACTCCTTTCATTCGTCTCTAACATGCAGCGTTACCTTAAAACACACAGCCTGGTTAACACTTCAGGGATGAGGGGCCTGATAGATCAACAGATACACAAGTGCTGGAATCAGAGCTTCACCAAGTGAAGAGAGTACAACACGGGGCGTTTAATTCACCCCCCCCATCAGCTTTCATCAACTTCCCAAGCCTTCTCCATATGGCCTGATATTAACAAAGTCCTCTTTGTTTCGTGTTTTTATTGAGCTTGTAGGGCACCATGGATTAAAAAGAGGAAAAAACCCATGTGCCCTCCTTTTTAATTAAAACCTGGTTACTAACCATATTCATACGGCTGTTAAGACCCTAAGAGCATGACGACAGGCCTGGTTTGGAAGAGCAGAAGAACCCAGAACGTCCACTATAAAGAAGCGGGCCCGCTGAGGACTATTAATCAAATAATCAACATGCTTCTTTTTTATCCATTTTATCAAATTTATAAAACTGTTTATAGCAAAAACTACTGAACTATGAACTGCCTTCTGTACTTTTTGAAACAAATTATTGGAGAAGATACAAAAGGAAAAACACACTAAACAAATCAACTTAATAAATAAATAAATACATAAATAACTAATAAAACACAATGATGGTTTCCTTAAAAAAAAAAAAAGAATTTAATCTATGCATGGTGATGCAAATGTATTCGATGAGAAGGTCGTCTTTCATCTTTTTCTCCTTTTAATCGATCAATGTGAAACACTGAACCACACTTTAAGCACAACACACGACCTGGAACCACAACCCAACTTTCAGTGACGCAGCACACCGATCCCTTTGAGTTCAACCAGTGACTTCATGGTTTGCCCTAAAGACGAGCATCTGCAGCCTCCATATGATCCCTGGACAGTTAACAGACATCCTGCTCACTGTCAGAACGGAAAGCAGAGCGTCCACCCGGGAGGATGTCGAACCTTCACCAATCAGGAGCTGAGTTAGTGGCAGCAGCTCCTTCAGACGATCCGACGTTCAGGTTAGGAGAGGAATCCGATGACGGTCGGTTCTTTTGCATTTCTACATTTTACATTTTTGTGCAAGCGGAATATAAATGTCCTTATAGATGCTTTTGTAGATACATCGGTTTTTTGGATTGCCTTCTAAATGTGGTAAAAAAATCATTAAATAATATAATCGAACTTCTCTGCTCATGAAGTGCACTGGTCCCTACAGCTCGCCGGAAAGCAGCCGGAGGGAACTTTAAGGTCCGTTTAAAGTGCTGTCTAACAGTCGCTCAGAAGGGAAATCCCAGGGCGTTCTCGTCTGAAAGGACATCAGAAAATTGCCATGAGGAATTGTTACGGGAGAAACAAGCATCATTTTTTCCACTGTGGTGCGAGTCTGTTTCATCGAGGCCTGTTTTTGATTTCTGGCTTCTAATTCAAATAATTCAATATTAGGTTACTAGGTTACCACTTTAGAGAATTAAGTAAAGAACAGCCAGCTGACGTTATTTGGTTACACCCCCGCTGGCTGATCTCCCAAACGCACACTAACCACTGTGTGTAACATCACAGCCATCAGAAACGCGCCGAACGTTTTAAAAGCATCTACTGCAGACTAGGATTAAACCAGTGTCTTCACTTCAAAACATAAAATTACATTTATAGTACTGGGCTCGACACGCCTCACATCTTTACATTTTAGAGAAAAAGAAAAAAAAAAAAAAAAAGACAGTAGGTGCAGAGACTAAATTTCTAACTCAATTCTAACACAATTCTAATCGTCTTTGGCATTGGCTTTCTTCTCATTTCTTTAAGTTGTCTTCAGGAATAGATTTCCAGGCTTTTTGAAGGACATGGCAAAGTTCTTTTTTGGGACCAACCTTTTCATTTCATCCTCTAAAGAAGATCTCCCACTGCTCCTGTCTGAACCTGCTCAGGCACAGGGACTGGACTGAAAATGAGACCCAAAAACTTTGTCCTTCAGGAAGCTTTGAGAACTGTTCCTCAACTGTACCTTAATAATACAAGAAGGTCTGGATCTTTAGAAGCGAGTTATGAAGAAACGAGGGGTCTCAAGACTTTAAAATCACTGCAGAAAAACTATGTTTGCATCGAGTGAAAAGCAATTACAACTTCAGACACGTTTCCTACGACAGAAGGAACTGAATATGAAACGGTCTGAGCAGTTTAAAAATGGCTTCTGTGTTGCTGAACATCCCTGTAATCAGTGTTCAAATATGAAAAAGAAATAAATAAAAGTAACACACTCAGACTGGAGTGCTGGCACTGAAACGCAAATGCCTTAAAACAAAAAAGTAATCCATTGCTAAAGAAATGAGTTTTTTTTGCATTAGTAATTTTACTTTTTCCCCCCTTTTTCTGCCCAATTTGATCATCCCCGGTTCCACCCTCTAGTTAGAACTCCCCCATCACACAATACCACCAAAACCAGGAGGGGGAGGGCTTGGTTCGAGCACCACAACTATTAAAACCGGTACTAACGCATCATCACAGGGCAGGTCTACATGCTTGGAGGAGAACCTTGACTACCAAATTCCAGCTAAGAGACCGACGGGTTCGAATCGCACCGAGAGCGAGGAGGACAGGAGGCAGCCGTCCACCCAGAGTCAGGGACACTCAGGAGCCCGTCTTTAAACAATCTGAGGAACAATCTGTCCATCAGTGACATTTGTGCAATTTAACAGACAGTCGTGTTTTAAGACGACCGTTCTGTTCGAATTCAACAGGCTTTTGTTCTACTGTGTCTTTAAACTTCTTAAACGAACTCCAGCGATCTCTTTTTGAAACCTCGTTTCAGCATGTGCTTTTTCTGAATCTCTTTTTTAGACTTTGTGAAACCTCAACATGGAGAGGTTCAGGCTGGCTGTAGGACATGCGGCTGAGTGGACAGTGCTACCTCAGAGCAGTGATGGTCAATAAGCTCCTTCAGACACGGTCCCGTGTTTGCATTTCCTCAGGCCGGCCTCTTCTTCTGATATCAGGAGGCCTTCGTCACGACCCCTCGGCCTGCCTCACACATTCCTCGCATAATTTCGGCCTCCAGCGAGAAATGTCACGTTTGGATCTTAATGACTGCAAGGAGCAACTATCTGCCCTCAGCCTGACCACAATCGCTCAGAACCTCCGTCCTCACATAAACAGAGCACTTCTGTGTCTTCAGCTGGGCCTCCAGTCCACAAATGCATTTAAGGGGACTAAAAACAGCTTTTAGAAAAAGGTTCTCCAAGGCGATGCCTGAGCAAAAGTTTAAATTTAAAAAAAAGTCTAAAATTAAAATTCTAATTTAATTATGAAAGTGTCCTGAAATCAATGCATGTTTGCTGTCAGATGAAGTTAATCAATCATTACAATCATTTTAAACCAATCAGAACAAGGTGCATTGTTTTTCCCGTAGCAATATTAAACTACTCAAGTACGAGTTCTTTTAGTTTTACTTCATCTTCACGCCATCAGTCTGTACGCACTGGTTTGTTATTTAAAAGGTTTTCTTTCACGCTTTTTTTTTTAAATACTTGGTCATTTTTACACGTTTCACTTTTAATTCGGCTTGTTTTGTTTTTATTTTGGATGATTTTAACACATACGTGAGCACGAGAATTAAAAACTGAGAACACCGTCATGTGTTGATCACAAAACATCCTAAATGCCAAGTGTTTGTTGGCAAACAGAGAAAGCAATTTTCAAAAACACCCATCTCCGTGTTAACCAGACCTGATAAAGGAGAAGAATGAGTTACATTTAAGAAGGTACATGGTTACATTTACAAATATTTTGTTACAGAAAATGCAAGAGTTATCAGATGGTAAAATCGGCCAATGATTTCAGGCAAATCCAGCAGGGCATTTAAATAAAATCCTATAATTAATAACAGGGCTTCACACAGGACCGTCTGAGACAAGCAAATATTTGCTTATTAAAGTTTCATGCACCAGAGATGCCACGTTTAATGGAGGGAATCTGTACTACAGTTTTAACCCTTCACTACCAGAGACACAAGCTACATTTACAGTTTCACAAAAACACCGAAACTGAAAACAGCTTGTGTTTGGTGAAAGCCAATAAATCTAAATTTTTAAAAATCCACATCACCATATGTGTTGGCCTGCAGCGATCATGAAATTTGCCCCGGTGCTCCATAATCGCCGACAATCTGTTCCAAGATGACGACATTAAGTGATAAAGTTAAAACAAAACAACAAAATGTGTCATCGCCCTCTATTATAGCACCGATATCTATAATTTACTGATGCCCCAATAAACACATTTTTAACACTCGTCTTAAACCAAAAGGAAAAAAAAATAAACTAAAATAATACAACTTCAGTTTTTATAAAAAATAATCCATTATTATTATACAAACACATTAATAAAATCCCCCCAGATGTCAATACAGGATCTTTTTCCACTACTTTACTTGCTTTGCTTAAATCACAGGTAAGTGGGATGGAAAGAGCTGCTGCCCTCAGACACGTTTCAACCAACCAATGGGAAACAGGCTGCTTAATTCCATTAGATGAGACCCCGTAGTTCTTCGAGGTGGAAACGTCCATGTAATAACAGGGCCATTCGTCCCGGGACATAACCAAAACAATGGCTCTGTTGAGCACGCTCCAGGCTTCCCTCTTCACATTTAGTCACTTCCAAGTGGGAGCGTGAGCCAAGTGCAAAGGCATGAGACGAGTAAAAGTTCCTTCTTGGAAAGATCTGGGTCCGTTCGCAGTTATAGGACCCGGATGCTTATGGAGCCTCAGCGGTTACTCACTCCTTTAAATAAAACCTGCAGCGCATGATCAGCCTTCTACATCTTCACTCTTTTTTATTTATAGGTTTATAAACAACAGGCCTTTAGAAGTGACCGAGATAATGCGGCTGTAGAGAAGGCGAGGGATACCAATCGGTTCACAAGTTCAAATATTCAATTAACCACAACCTAACTAGCTGTATTCGTCTTTCAACTGGAAACTCAAACTGCTCAGTTTGGACACGCTCCTCGTTTATCCCCGTCCTTGCGCCGAATAACACACGAGTGACGCCTTAATAATACAGAGTGACGTACAGGATTTCCATACAACATGTAATGCACACAGGCAAGGGATTTAAGGTGGCATGCGAGCAAAGACGTCTTCACAACACTGCATTAGCAAAGCGTATCATTCAGCATACAAGACTTGTAACTAATTGCTGGTCATTATTTACAGTGCATTAGTCTGGTCATGAACGCCTGCAATTCATCACAACGTTCAGGAAAAACTCAGCTGCGGATCAGCTGCGATTTACGAGCGCATGCAGCATAAACATCTCGTTTGCCCATCCCAACATACCCAATCAATAATACAGATCAGCCATGCTGTTCATCACAGGGTACTGAAGCCGGCCACCCGATTTAAACAGCTTAATACATCGTTTATATTTTATGCTTGAATTGTACATATAGGTACCCATAAAAAGTAATTACAATGTAAATGTAATTATTCCACTACAGGTCTATTCCTCTTGGTAAAAAAAACAAGTTTAAACGATTACATTTTTAAACTAGTTATAACTATTCATATAAACGATATAAGCTATTTTTCAAATTTGAGCTCTAAATGTCAGACTGTCCAGTCACAAGCTCTGCTTGGGGTGGCGGTGGTCTAGTGGTGGTACTTGCCTATGGTCCTATGGCTCAAGAGGTCCCAGGTTCTAATCCCACCTTTAGCACTACCACCACTGGGTCCCTGAGCAAGACCCTTAACCCTGAGTGTCTCCAGGGAGACTGTCCCTGTAATTAGGACATGGAAGTCGCTCTGGATAAGAGCGTCTGATAAATGCCGTAAACGTAAATGCTTTATGACGTTTCTCAAATTCCCCCGGCTGTCAATACCGTACAACACCGCACTCAAATTTCTATTTCAAAATATAAACGATTAACTAACAATTACGATTAACAAGAAGTACGTCTCAATTAAAAGTCATTTTACAAATAATTAGGCTTCCAACATTGTGATTCTGTGTGTTGGGTGAAGCTTTGGTGTCTCCTTTTCTCCATACTGGACACTAAACCTGAAGAGCTCTTTAGTCTCGATCAATCAGGATCAGCATGGGGACTTTTACTGGGGTTCCCTTAAGGTTCGGACCAGTAATCGGGAGGAAATGTAATGATCAGTCCTCCACTCCAGGCGATACATACGCTGGTGGTGTTCGACTGGATTCAGCTCTGGAATCCAGTTATATTTGCCAAGGCCAATCAGAGGAAGAGTGGAGTGGTGACACTGTCGACTCATACAGAATGAATAATGAAACGCTGTTAGAAAATGAGAATACTAAGAGTTATATCCTTGCTACTCCCAAATTAATGTGACTCAGCAATGCCTGTCTTAGTGTTCGTTTAGTCAGCAAGGTGTGTTCAGGTCAGAAATAAACAACGCTGTAGTGTCTATTGCCTCACACCGGCTAATAAAACCTCAGAAATTAGAACTGACCACAAACTAAGTACGTCTAACGCAGTCTGTGTCAATTACCTTCACGCCCCCAACAGCGATTAGAACGGCAGCCCTGCCTTATCGGGACTGCCTCGGCCTCTCTGAGCCAGTTTAATCAGGCTCTCCTGATTTGTTGGAGCATCAACAAGTTTTACAGCTAAACAGCCATGAAGTGACATGAATCAGTACTTTACTGAGCTAGTTACCGTCCCAAAATAGCAACTTCCTAAGCCAATTATTGCTCTTAAAGTAACAATCTAAGGCCAAACTCATGATCTCCCCATGATCTTTGCCAAGTAACCCAATTCCAGGAAAAGGTACATTCGTGGGTTTTCCTTCCCAGTGCCAAAATGATGGACGTATGTTCACAAGAACATGTGTTCTAGTTAGTCTGAGATGAACTAAAGAACCTCTTTCAACAGTACTGTGATTTAAACCCTAAAGTTCTGGACTAAATGTGTTTAGAAACATTTTTTTTCCCCATTTCCATGTTTGTATGAAGCGTAGACATGGGTCAGGAGGCGGTTAAAGTGTTGTTTCTCTCTGTTGACTGTTCAGAGGTTTCTCCTTCATGACATTTTCACAGCATGAGTCTCCGTCCAACAAGTTTTTTTTTTTTTTTTTTTTTTAAAGAATGACGGGCTTGAACAGGTCAGTGCAGGATTGAGTGATCCAGTAAACAACTGCTTTTTCAAATTTGTTCTCAAAATATAAGGGTATTTGCTTTAATCATGTTCCTCTGTTCAGCTCCTCTTTAACAGGCATCATTTAAAGTCTTTTATAGACATGGGAACAACTGAAAATGATTGTAAAGCCCTCTTTACTGCAGGTTTTCAGAAAAGTTCCTTTATTTATGTCATAAACCATGAAGAATAATACCCCACCCACCCGATAAAGGCCGGAATTCACGATAGCCTGGGTTAAGTGTATTGCTCCTGCAGCAGATGAGATTGTTGATTTGTGCCGAATCTGTTCAAGGCGGGAGGCAGGTATGCCTATGAAAAACTGGCATTTCATACGAGGATTAAACGAAACTAAAAAACAAACGGATCACTTGATGGGCGTGAGGTTCGGTGTGAGACCCTGTGAAATGTGATAGTCGCATTTGCACCAGGTCCGGTTGACTGAAGCGACTGAGAACTTTAATCCCTGTGAAAATTGTGAACGTTTCAGCACCTTTTCAGCATTTGCTTCCACAAGAAACAAGACGGTTCTGCTCTCAGGAACAACTGGTCTACAGAAACAACAGCGCTGGACGTGAAACTTCATGCAACATCTGTGATTCCTCCCTTTAGTACTACATTAATTACACTTCCATGGCCAAATGAAGGAAGAAGACACACTACAACCACTAATTTACTGCACCACGGTGTTATTAGGTTCCTTTATTTGGCCGGGTTGGCTTTAATTCTGGGTTTCGAAATTCCTGGTCAAAGAAGTGAACCACTAAAAGCAAGATCTCAAACAGAATTAGGTTCGATCTGCGGTGGCGACAAAATTTTGAGAGATACGGGGAGTGACTGACAGTTTTATCGACGGCCCGGGAGGGGGGGGGTTAAATTGGCAAGTACTTTGTGAAATCTTGCACGTTAGCCTAGAGCTGACCGTAATGATTTCTGTTGATGAATCTATCAATCATTTTACCAACAGGCCGATTTGTCCAAACTGTCCAGTTCGTTACACTTCATTTTATTCCGACTGTAAAAAGCAGAACAAAAACCGGAAACAAGGTTTATGGATTAAAGGCAAACTTTAAAAGTGTCTCATAATGAAATGACATCATTGATGGTGCTTTCTGCTGGTTTATCAGGCAGATATTTAAATTTTATTGCAAGAAGCTATTAAAAACAGAGGTAGCTGACTGGCTTCGAAATGTAAAAACAAGACTAAGTGAAATTTAATAAACGCGACTGTTTCATCAAAGTCTCGCCTTTATCACAGCAGCACAGATTCACTGCATCCGTTCACAAAACTTGTGTCCAAACCCCCACCGCACCTTTTCCCAAAGCAGTTCTGTCTCTTTCGCTCGTTCATGAGTGAACCCTTCGCGACCTTAACATTTCCTCTCGTTTCTATACATGCAAGCCAAAACAATTATGAAAAATAAACGTACCAGCTAAATATACAGAAAACAGCGGGAGATTAAAATGAGAGCAGCTTATAAGTGACACAAAAAAATGTTAAATGTCCAGGCTAAACTGGAACGTGTTCCTAAACTTAGTGAACGACAACAAAAAACTATTAGAGACACACAAAGTCACTCCTGTCACTGGAGCCAAACACCAGCAGTTGTTTATCTTCCGCACAAAGAAGTAGTTTGGACAGCCAGCAGGGTCCAGGAGAGTAAAGCTGCTCTCTCTTCACTCTGTTATTTACTCACTTCTGAAAGTCATTACGAAGGATAGTGTGTGGCCATTCGTGAAACAAACGACGGCGGCAGACTGCCCGAGGGAAGTGACGGTAGCCTGATAATCGGGCAAATCCATATGGCACTAACTGCTTTTCTTTATCTCGCTGCAAACGTAGGCGGCTCCTCTTCAGCTGAAGCGCTTTCGAGGGGTTTGAAGCAAATCATCTCAAGAGCTGTCCGAGAGCACCGTCCCTTTAAAACACAACTCACGCAGGCAAGACACTGAGACCAGTGTGAACTGAGCGAGAACATGAGCCGAACGAGTGGAAAGCTGAAAGGGGTGAAAGTGATCTTTCTGGAAATCCGGCTTGTGAGTGGCCGCTGTTTACAACGCCGCAGTAATAATCAAATCAATTTATGGCAGCTTTAGAAACACACTGTAGATTTCCGACTGAACCGTGGATATTTCATTATCGATATCAGTTAATAGTTTCCAACTAGACCCGTGATGGAGGCCAGCACTTCCTCTCGACCCAGATCTGTAATACTTGCAAGACTGTCGTCATGAAAAGAGTAAAACAGTGTAAAATTTGAAAAAGAAGCACTATTGTTCTGCCTCAAGAAACCCCATTTACCTCTCCATTAGATTTTATAATAAGGATGATTTCTTCTATGAAGATACAGTACTAGGTGAAAAAAAGATCTCACCAAACTACTCTTTGACGACGTTTGAGCCGCTAGGAAGCCTATTCTGAACTTTTTAGTTGCAGTAACACTTTGTGAGGAAGCTTAAAGGTTTAGGATGACTGTAAATTAGTGTTTACATGTTTATCGTTTGTTTGTTTGTTTATGTTTGACGCTGGTTACGGTAGCCTTCATGCAGGAAACATTCGTCAGCCTCTTCAATGTGAACTTCTCTGTTCGTTGCTGCTGGAAAAACAGAACATTTCAAATATGATGCATCGATTATAAAGACAGTCTCGATGAGATCCAGCGCTTTATATCAAAACCGATCTCACATTAAAGAGGGACGTCACTCTTTTCTTTAAAACGTCCGAAAACGAAGCCATTAATCGCCTGTCAGCTTGCCAGTTGTTGGCTGCCAGCCTGAGCGCGGTGAAACGGTGTTAAATAGGAGAAATCCATCCGTATCGGCACTATTTTTTTGCCTGATAACGCCTTGTGTATCTCTCCGCCTTCACATTTTATAATATTTAGAGACAAAATTACCCCTCAGAAATATTCCATGGCTATTTTGAGGCATTCTGGCAGGATATTCTTCTAAATATTTGAAGTAAGAACTTTGTGGGGAGGTTTAAACACGGATTAAATGTTTGGGACGTCTGGTTCCATTGACTTCCACTGTAAACGGAGTGCTGTGTTAAAGACTTCATCATGGCAAATATTCCTGGAAAAAGTGCAAATGACACTTTTTTGACACTGAAAACCTCTGAGTGAGCAGAGAGTCCTCCTGAGCTGCACCTGAGGTAAAAATGGGTGTGTTGGGTCAGGAGGCTAAAATGTGAAGTAAATGGAGAACAGCGTGTTTTCTTTAAAATAAAAAAATAAAAAAGGCTTTTTTTCACCCAGTCCTGCTGTCAAAAGAGGCCTGAGCGGAATAAATATGGACTTAAATTCCACCCAGACCCAAAAGCACTAAATAAAGCCCAGACAGAGCCCTTTTCTCAGCTCAAGGCTAAGCTACCGCAGCTACTCTCAGAGTTTCAACGACAGAAGCTTCAAATTCAGAATTAACCGCAAAAAACATGTTCGAAATTAGGCCAAACACACCAAACAACACTCGTTTTGCGCTAAAATGTACATATTTTCCGGTTCCCAGAGCAACGAGGGTAAAATTTGCCGACTATCAGCTAGCTTCTTGGACTAACTGTCCGTTCCACCTTAAATAGTGCTGCATTCCGCCGCGGCGCTTAAGGTGGAAAGAGTTAGCCTAGCTTAGCACAGCCGACTGTGCTAACGGGGCGAGCCGGGCGGGAGGAGAAGCTCCCCGGCTGTGTTTGTGGCGCAGCGGCGCCGAAGAGCAGCCCGGCGGGGTGGAGGAGGAGCGGCGGCCCGCGACACTCACCGATCACCTCCTGGAGCTCGTAGTCGTCCTTGCGGATGGACCAGGGTTGGGAGCTCGGGTCCTCCGACATGCTTTCGGCTCTAACGGCGCGTCTCTCCACTCAAACAGCGCCCCGCTCCTCCGGAAACACAGAAGCGACAGCCCGCGGGTATGCGCGCAAGCGAAGGCCGTCCACGCCGACGGATGGTGCCGATACCGCTCGGCTCCCGCTCCTCGATCATTCCTAAAGTTTAGCGGCGGCCCCGCCTTCACATTCCTGCGGACACACAGCGCCGCCATGCTGGGAGGGGAAAGGCCGCGTCCCAAACCGAGAACCATCAGAACAAATACCCACAATGTATGATCCAGAAATACTGAAAATATATAACACAATTAATGACAACAATGACTGATCTTTTAAAAATGTTTTACTGATAAAATACCATCAGAAATGACCGATAACATCAAAATCGACTGAGAATATATAATAAAAAATACGGATTATATATATTCAAAAAAATACAATATATAAACAAAAATCATTGATAATATGTAATTAAAACTACTGACATTTCATACTAAAACTACCAAAATATTCACTAAAAGTTATTGACAAAATATACTAAAACATTACTCATCATATTTATTCAAACATTACTAATAATATACAATGAAAAACTGTGGATATGAATTACTCAAAAATACTAACAGAACTAAAAGAGTTCTCCATAAAATGTGCAACACCCATCATGGAGGAAATCAGGCTCCACGCTGGTCCTGTGATGCGCGCACTACACCCTACACACTACACCCTATACCCTACACCCTGCACCCTACACCCTGCACCCTGCGCACTACACCCTACACCCTGCACCCTACACCCTGCACCCTACACCCTATACTCTACACCCTATACTCTACACACTACACCCTGCACCCTACACCTGTACATTTACGGCATTTGGCAGATGCTCTTATCCAGAGCTTCTAATTACAGGGACAGTCCCCCTGCAGACACTCCGGGTTAAGGGTCTTGGGGGTTAAGGTGTTAGTGCTAGAAGTGGGATTTGAACCTGGGACCACCAGACCACCACCACCACCACCACCCTTTAATAACAGTGAAGTGAAAGTGACTACCCTTGTCATTGCGAGGTCACGGCACAGCACACATGAACCACAACGAAATTGGACCTCTGCATTTAACCCATGCACACTCAAACCCATGCAGCAGTGGGCAGCTATTGAAAGCACCCGGGGAGCAGTGATGGGGACGGTACCTTGCTCAAGGGTACCTCAGGGCAACCTATTGGGAAGGGGTTTGAACCCCTGATCCTCCGATCATGCGCCTGACGCCCTAACCGCTAGGCCACCGCTGCTATTCTTGTATTTGCGAGGTCACAGCAAAGCACACAGTGAACCACAACGAAATTGGACCCCTGCATTTAACCCATGCAAACACAGTGCAGTAGTGGGCAGCTCTGAAAGCGCCCGGGAAGCAGTGACAGGGACGGTACCTTGCTCAAGGGGACCTCAGGGCAACCTACTGGTAAGGGGTTTGAACCCTCAATCTCCCGATCCTGTGGCCGACTCCCTAACCACTAGGCCTTACACACTGCACCCTACATCCTCTACCCTACAATCTACACATTACATACCTCACCCTACAAACTGCACCCTATACACTACACACTACACCTTACACACTGCACCCTGTACACTACACCCTACACTCTACATACTGCACCCTTTACACTACATACTCTACCCTACACCTTACACACTACACCCTACAGACTACACAACTCACCATACACCCTACAGATTACACAACTCACCATACACCCTACAGATTACACAACTCACCATACACCCTACAGACTGCACAACTGACCATACACCCTACAGATTACACAACTCACCATACACACTACACCCTACAGACTGCACAGCTCACCATACACCCTACAGATTACACAACTCACCATACACCCTACAGATTACACAATTCACCATACACCCTACAGACTACACAACTCACCATACACCCTACAGACTACACAACTCACCATACACCCTACAGACTACACAACTCACCATACACCCTACAGACTGCACAACTCACCATACACCCTACAGACTGCACAACACACCATACACCCTACAGACTGCACAACACACCATACACCCTACAGACTGCACAACCCACCATACACACTACACCCTACAGACTGCACCATACACCCTACAGATTACACAACCCACCATACACACTACACCCTACAGACTGCACAACTCAATATACACACTATACCCTACAGAGTGCACAACTCACCATACAACCTACACAGTGCACACCTCACCATACACCCTACAGATTACACGACTCACCATACACCCTACACCCTACAGATTACACGACTCACCATACACCCTACACCCTACAGATTACACAACTCACCAAACACCCTATACACTACACAACTCACCATAAATACTACATCCTACAGATTGCACAACTCACCATACACCCTACATCCAACAGACTGCACCCAACACATCCTAAAATGAGCACTCTACATCCTACACATTGCACTCAAACCACACCCTGCACACCCTTCATTATAAACACTATACCCTAAACACTACACACTATATACTCTACACATCACTTTACACCCTACACACTGCACCATACGCACTACAAACTGCACCCTACAGATCACATTACAGGTTATACACCACCCTTCACCCTACACACTGCACATCACACACTGTAAACACTGCATACTACACACTTACCCTCAAGATTCTGCTCACCCGGTGCTTAAGGTTTGCAGCCCCAGGGTTGGAGATCACTGAGATCAATGAACAGCATGTCTTCATTGAACTTTACTAAAACGTTTTTCAAACTACATATTCTAAAGAAAAAAAAAAAATTTTACTCCTGATATTTTCTTTTTTTTTTTAATATTCCGTAAAGCTACTGCACATTTATTTAGATATTTGTTAATATATTTATATATAAAAACTCTAAAAATATATATACATTTATAATAAATACATTACTACCCATAATTATGTTAACTATAGTTGGCATGGCTACCATGGAACACAGCACTATGAAGAAGAAATGTTTATCTGGTAAAATAAGAAGATGTTTCAATAATATGTCTGAGCCAACTTAAGCACAAATATTTATTATTTTTAGGTATACTTTAAGCCAAATATTAATTTTAGCCAAATGTTAATTTTTCAATGTATTGTCACTGATTCAGGAAAAAAAACAGGAAAGTCAGGTGTAGTTGTGAACCATTTAATTTACCTGTCAAGACACTAAAAAGTTCAACAATTCACCCAAAGTAAAGAGCAGAGAGAGAGAGAGAGAGAGAGAGAGAGAGAGAGAGAAATAGACAGAGGGAGACACGGAGAGAGAGATTTGTTCCTACAGTGTGTGTGTGTGTGTGTGTGTGTGTGTGTGTGTGTGTGTGTGTATATACACAATAGAGGGCTCCACTCTCTGCACACCCGCACACACACGTCATCCCACAGGCCAGATCTCCAACTGCCCAGCAGATCTGCTTTGTCACAGGAAGTGTGGAGGGCGTATTGCTCACTGTAAGCAACAAGTTCCTCTCAAACATTTTAACCCATTAGTGAGTGTGTGTGTGTGTGTGTGTGTGTGTTTGTGAGAAAGTGACTATTTGTCATTGTGAAACAACAAAATGCAACCTCTACTTTTCACCCATTCAAAATGTACTGCAGGGGGCAGCTATTTAAAGTGCCCGGGAAGCAGTAACGGGGATGGTACCTTGCTCAAGAGTACCTCGGGGCAACCTGCTGAGCTGATTCAAACACCACTGCCCCACAGTGTGCATGTGTTCAGAGCTGGCCTGTATACAGTTCGAAAAAGAAATTCAGGCTGATTGAACCCTACAGCTAAAAGTAAGCTCTTAAATCAGGAAAAGTTGGGACAGTAGAGGAATATAAAAAAAAAAGGGGAGCTTCACGCAATGGAAACATGTATTGTGGGCAGATTGATCTGTAATCCAGATCTTTTCTGGAAGAAATGAACACCATGTGCTCTGGACCAAAGATGCGAAGGATCAACCACACTGTCATCAGCACCAAGTCCAAAACCTGGGAATGGCAACAAAGTAGTACTGATTTACTGTCCCCATCTGCTGCAGGCCTGACATACAGGGATGTGTAATAATAAATGAAATTAAGCTGGCCAGATAAAACCTAAAAAATCTTGGGGTGATGCGTTCTGCAGTGATATAAAAGTCCAAGGAAATTCAGGATTTGCTTCTTTTAATTTGCGCTTCTCATATCGTCCCCACTCATTTTGATTTGGGGCAGCAGTAGTCCAACATTGCACAAAGTAAACATGAGCCGAGTTACACTATAACTGAAGCACAAGAGGCCAAACCACTTACAGGGCACTTCCGAAATGTCACATGTTCACAAAACAAGCAGTAATTGTTCTCAATCCAAAATCAGCAAGTCATTCAGGCTGGCTTTAGTGAGAAAAGGCTGGATGTAGCACTACAGTGGTGTTGAATGGAACCAGGGATCCCATCTACAGCACCAATATAAACATTGTATTTACTCTTGGCAGTAAAATCAGTTTCTTGAGGAACTATTCCAAGGAATAAGCCAGTGGATTCACAATTATTTCATCTACTACCTTTCTGTGGGAGCCATCAAACTCTTCAGATGTCTGGTTCCTCTTACCACCATTCTGAACAACTGACTCAGAAGGTTTCCCCAGAAATCAAGCACTGTGACATGAGATTTGAGCCCAGAATCCAACCACAGACGTTATTCCCACTTCTGTTCCTCAGGCAAACACTCGGGTTAGACGTGGGTCACACCTCTGGGAGACGTGGAAAAGTGAACGAGGTCAGGAACATGGCAGAAG
Organism: Hepsetus odoe; assembly: GCA_017165825.1. NCBI lineage: Eukaryota > Metazoa > Chordata > Actinopteri > Characiformes > Hepsetidae > Hepsetus > Hepsetus odoe. The sequence continues at coordinate 3,305,740 of CM029389.1, forward strand.
CCTGAGCGCATGAACAAATATCTGTGTTTACAGTGCATGTTTTATTGAAAAAAATAGTGCAAAAAGATACACAGAAAGCATGAATGAACAGATAACTCATAATATTTTTTATATAGTAAGGCACTGCCAAAATCTAAAAACTGAAATGAGATGGGAAAGAATTGTGCACATACACACTTTTGACTTATTTAGGACGTATTATTCTATTTAACACAAAAATAGAAGAAAACAATATCCTTTGGTCATGTGGCATCTTAACAGTGACAAATCTTTCAAGGCACGTCCAGTGGCGGCGCTACAAGCAGTGAAGAACAGGTTCTGTATTAAAGACGATTAAGATTAAACAATGTGCGAAATGCCAGAGAACCGAACGGCAGCAGGTATAACCCCCTAAAAGCTGGGCTTTTTTCTCTGCACTCTGCACTCATCATTTAAAGGTCTTCACTTTATCAGGGCTCGCTCGGGATCAGGAGGCAGAAAGATGACCGGATGGGTCACTCACGAAGCATTAGGGCCTAATTTTGAACCGGGAAAGGTCATGACGTCAAGCGTTTTTTGGGAAAATGCACAGTCATGCACAAATGTTTTGCTTTTTCCTCTAAAAGGAACACATTCCTGCAAATCTTAACAAGCTTATTATTTATTTAAAAATAATACAATTCAATCACTTGAGTAATCAATTACTTTTCCTAATAAAATGAGGAACAAGAGTATACTTTTTAATTAATTTAAGTAAAATGAGTTGTGTCATATTTTAAGATGGGCTGGTTTTGAATCCTAATCCTGAACTCCAAAATTTCACGGCACAGTTAAACATTCATTTCACCGATTATTTTATTATGAATATAAAATGCAAGTGTGGTCCATTAAAGAGCGAAATCCATGTAATTACGGTGCAATAGAGAATACGGGGAATGTGCTTGCGTGTCTGGTCCACACATTGTGTTTAAACGCTGAAAGAAATCATCCCAAAAACATCTTGCAAAGATCTCAGAACCGAAGCAAGCCAAAAAAAAAAAAAAAAAAAAGACAATCAGTGCAGCTCTATGAAAACTCACTAAAATCACTCTAGAACAGATGAAGCGGGCCATGTTTCCATTTTGATTGCATTCTTCAAAAACTACATAGAAAATATTTCATTTGAGATTTTCTTTGTGTTTAATTACTGCAAAACGTCTCTGCTTCATCTCTGTGGCCTCGTTACAACAGAATTCGGCAAAAGTGGTGTGTGTTTGCGGGCGTTTGTGGCTTTTTAGGAATAATTAATGCAGTGAAGTGAAGGGACCATTAAAGTAATCATCATCTTTCCTTTTTGTACCTTTTGATCCCATTGAAAAAAGAAAAATATTCACAGCGAAAGGTTCCGAGCGAAAACGTCCCTTAAAGTCTTGGAAAACCATAGAAACAACTTCTCCAACAAACCCCAATGTTCTGGCAGTCGCTGAGCTGGACAGGAAGCCGCTGTGGTGCTCAGGAGAGAGACAGGGCCTTGGCCAGCCGAGTCCAGAACCAGGACTGTGTGCCAGGTCTGGTGTAGTCACAGACAGTCAGAAAGCGAAGGATGCTGGGAAACGGCCTCTTCATAGGCTTGTACACCACAGGAATCAGTCGTTTGGTGCGAGCCCCTGTCGAGATGAAAAACAGCTGATGAGTTTGAGCCGCTCCATTTGTGGCTCTTGAGGATGACACTATGGATGACAGGAAAAAATAATCTTTCGTTCATTTTGATGAAAATAAAAGAAGTGGACCAGATAAGGAGAAACCACACACAAGCACTCAAAGATTGACGTCCATCATGTTTTCATGGAATATAAATGAAAGAAAGGAGTGGTTTGATGGGAGATGATTTCAGAATGATGGTTTTTATCGTGGCCAGCTGACCTGCTTCTTCAGAGTCATGTGACGCTTCACCACACCTTTTCAATTGCGCATCAATGTTGCGGCGCCGGACAGCTCAACAAGCTAATCCTGACTGGTCAGACATCCGTGATGGGGAGCACCATGCTGAATGATGGGGGAGAGGGAGGACCAGAATATCCAACCAGAGAGAATAAAAGCTCAAAGAGGAGTTCATTTTAAACTTTGCCCACACAAGTGCATCAGTCAGGAGCCCAGTATGATGACAAACGAATATAAAAATACAATGTTGCATTAAAAAAAAAAAAAAAAAGGGCATCAAGCTCATCTCTCTAAGCTCTAATACACCTGTCTCCCGTCCTAATCACCAGTTATCCTTCTCAGCTCACTCATTACACATTTCCATTTTTACTTTTTAACATTGTATTTCACTTTATTGCTCATATCAATCTCTCACTGCACTGTAGCTTGAAGGCTCCTGAGAGGATTTGGATAAAAGCGTCTGCTAAACAAGTAAATGTAATATAATGTCATTCTGACCATATAAGGGAGCAGTACGCAACGCAACGATCGCTTCAAATTTCTTCAGATCAAATTTAAAGGAAGGTTCTTTTAACACCAGTAAACAAGTAACACGCAGCAAGCAGTTGTGAGAGCTGTGAAGCACTTGTGAAGGAAGTGATCAATGTAAGAGATAGTGTACAGCACCATCAGCTCCATCTTTCAGCATCGGCATGTGGGTTTCAGGCCAAACATGTTAAAAAAGTGCTTCAAAAAAAGATGTACCTGGGCAAAGACTGAGGGCAAACTTGGTCTGGAAGTCGCAGGCGTCGCTGTCCAGGTAGTCATCAGATATGACCACGACCATCCTCTTGCACCTAAAAAGCATCAGGGCAGAGATTTCTCAGCAACTCTTCATACTTCCGCTGTTCTCTCAACAATAAGTTCACACGGATTTCCTGAGCAGGAGACCAACCTTTTCTCAATGAGCTCGCTGGTGATGGTCCACACACATGTGCCAGGAAGGACGTCCCGGTCGAACACGCACAGCTTCAGGTTGTAATCTGTCTGCTCCAGCTGCCGGATCATCTCGTGGACAAACTGGAAGTCACTCTGGCAGTAGCAAATAAAAGCGTCAAACTTCTCCGGACCTGAAAAAAGGAGAAACTGAGCGTAACTACTTCAAAATAAGTATAGTATAGTCTAGTAAGTATGGTAGATTATATTAGGAGATATACGGTAATTACATTATTATAACATTCTTGAAACGTGGCAGTATTCATGCAGATGTTTTGTGATCCAATTGTGAAAGTGACCACCCTTGTCATTGTGAAACACAGCACAGCACAACACAACGAAATTAAACCTCTGTGTATCACCCATACACACATGCGCAGCAGGGGGCAGCTATGGGGGGCAACTCCCTAACCACTAGGCCCCTGTGATCTGCGTGTGGCATTTATATATTAGCCGTCTATATTTACATTCTATTTTTAAACTATATTTAGTGACTATACTTAAATTATACTCATCTAGATTCATTCTTTCCCTCCCAGCTCTGCCAATGCTGTAAAATGTTCTGCAGGTTGTGAATTTTTCTACTGTGATGGTGTGAATCACACAAAAAAAGTTTTTTTCTTCGATCAAACTGCATTAAAATGATGTCTGATCAACAGTAAACTGAAATGAACGATTGAGACACGCTCTCAGACGGACATATCAGTGGAGACAGATCACCACCGAGCTGAGTTTGGATCACAGACCGAGGGGAGAGTTTGTACAAACCATTGTGCACCGTGATGTCTCTGTCCTGGTCTCTACTATCCACCTCTGGGACCTGAACAGGCTTCTCCAAATACTGTTTGCAGTTCTCATCTACACACAGAAGACACACTCAGCACCTTTTTTACCAAGAAAAGTCTCTGCAACCACATCCTCTAGTCTCTGATGGTCACGGTACCAAAGAAACACGTGGTCACACTTTAACTGGATGAGTGGTAAAGAAAATCTCCACGTGCAGGTAACCTAAAGGCCAAACATCTGGTGAAGCTGCTGATCATCAGCCGGTCAAGGCTGAGTTTCTGGGTTGATATTAAAGTTGGGGTTGAAGGGCGGTACCGTTCCACTTTAACAGAACCAGCCCAGGTTTAAAGCAACCCACGGATTTAAAAGATAAAAATTGCTCAGTCTGGGTTTGCACTTAAAGTGAATTACTGAGAAGAGGAATCTGGTCTGTTATGGGTATTGTAACGTCACTTATTGTGTTTAAGAAGCATAATATTTATGTTTAAATCACTTTAATGAACTACACTATGTCTACAGTGCTGCATAACAGTTATCATAACTTCCTATAGCGTCCCAACAGAGTGGTAGAACCTGGTCTAGTGGTAGAACCTGGTCTAGTGTAAGAAAATAACAAGGAATGAGCTTAAATGCAGGAATAAAGGAGCAAGTGATAACATGTAACACAGAGTTTGTATATTTCTAAGAGTATGATATTATAACCCAGTCTGAACCAGTATGAGTTTGATTGCAGGAAGTGGACAGTGGAGGTGAAAGCTCCCGAGCTGTGACGGATGAAAGATTGACTCTGGTGCAGGACTGGCCTATGAGGGGTTTGAGGTCTGTCAGGATGTCGCTCCGCTCGGCTTCCTCCAGCAGATCCAGCAGTTTGCCCACCGAGGCCCCGGGCCGGGTCTGCCAGTTCTCCAGCAGGCACTGCGTGGGGTTCTCCCGCTTCTCGAAGTTCTTGATCTCCAGGTAGGAGAAGCCCATCTTGTCGGCGATGTCGGTCCAGTCACAGCAGACGGTGCTGCTGGGGTTCAGGTAGAGCCCGAGCCGCTTCCTCAGCCTGCAGTTCAGCGCCAACAGCGGGATCGAGGAGTAATCCAGCGAGGATGAGGAGGAGAAGGAGGAGGAGGAGGGGGAGGAAGCCATGGTGCGCTCTTTAACAACCTCCTCTTCACTTTTCAGCGTCCATCTCACACCGAAGCTGGTCCCTCTCTTCAGCTCGGCCCAAAGAATGAGGAAACCACCCCCCCTCTGGACCAGTGCGTCACCGTGACGCGACCTGCCAACCAGCCAATCATTTGCTTGCGAATGACGCCACGCCCTTAAAGGACCGCCCACCCGGAAGGCAAAACATTTCTTCGCTGCCCTCCACTTGATAATTATTTATATATTTAAGTTTATATGTTTGTATTATCAGCGGCTGATGGAGGGCAGCGAGAAAAGCTTTGTTTGTGGTCCGTTTCACTTTTCTTACAAACATATGAATATATAGCCGGATAATTTAAGCCTAAAGTTTATTGTCCAATTGAAATTTCCCTCATCTCTGGACCTAACTTCAGGCTGAACGGAGAAAGTCCTGCTAAAAAACCTAATGTTGTGAAACTGCACGACTATGTCTCAGACAAACACCTACTTAATTTTTTCACCAACTGATTTTTTTCATTTATTGTACTACTTATAATTTACATTAATTAAAATTATTTAAAATATTTTATCATATATTTTATACATATGCGCCCACAGAAAAAAAGATAAACCAAAAAATATGTCTGCCCATGCGGAAGACGGGACGGGAACACGTGATCACACATCCGTTGTGCCCATATTTGGAGCTGAGCGAAGTTTAATCTTCCGGTGCTGACTGACCTGACACCCGCCCTCACTCAGAATTGCTATAAATGAAGTCCTTTTGTGTTTATTAAGGATATTTTTTTTCTCTGAGTGGTGACTTTTTTTTTTATAACGGCAATGCTGTTAACGTGCCCCATTTACATTGTTGTTCATCTTGTAATAAATAAAGTTCAGTGTTTTTGTGTCCAGGAGCTGCAGGCCAGGTTTAACCCTTCAAGAAGAAACTAAATCAGTTAATGAAAATAAAACTTAATGGCATCAAGTAGGAATGATCCAGTCCCTCAGTGTGGAGGAGAAGTTTATTATCATGATCAATAATTAAAAATCGCCTCCTTCTTGCGCCCAAATTCTTTGAAGCATGTCCTTTTTTTACTTTTGGCCGCTCCCGTTTAGGGGTCACCACACCGGATCAGCTTTCTCCATTTCATCCTGTCTTCTGTATCTTCCTCCTTCAAACTAACCACCTGCATGTCCTCTCTCACCACGTCCATAAACCTCCTCTTTGGTCTTCCTCTTCTCCTCTTTCCTGGCAGCTCCATCTTCAACATCCTCCTCATAATATAATCCTCGTCTCTCCTCTGGACTCCTCTGGTCCAAACCAACACAACCTTGCTTCTCTAACTTTGTCTCCAATACGTCTAACCTGAGCTGTCCCTTTAATATACTAATTTCTAATCCTGTCCATCCTCATCACGCCCGACGAAAATCTCAGCATCTTTAGATGAGACCTCTGAGACCTCCAGCTCTGAGACCTCCAGCTCCACCTCCTGTCTTTTCATCAGTGCCACCGTCTCCAACCCGTACAATATAGCTGGTCTCACTACTGTCCTGTAAACTGTCCCTTTTACTCTTGCTGGTACCCGTCTGTCACAAATCACTCCAGCCACTCTTCTCCACCCATTCCAACCTGCCTGCACTCTCTTCTTCACCTCTCTTCCACAATCGCTGAACTGCTGATCCCAAGTATTTAAACACCTTTGTCACCTCTACTCCCTCCATCCTTACCACTCCACTTTCCTCCCTTTCATCCACTCATGTATTCTGTCTTTGACCTACTCACTTTCATTCCTCTCCTCTCCAGAGCATATCTCTCCAGGTTCTGCTCAAGCTGCTCCACTCCATCTCCACTGCAATCTCTCCTAAACACCTCCATGCTTCCACCGGTATGTCATCTGGACCAACAGCCTTTCCTTTCTTCATCCTCTGCATAGCTGCCCTTACTTCCATCTTGCTTATTTGCTGCACTTCCTGGTTCACTATCTTCACATCATCGATTCTTCTCTCTCTCTCTCATTTTCTTCATTCATCAGCTGCTCAAAGTATTCTTTCAATCTGCTCAACATGTTCTGTTCACCTGTGAGTATTTTTCCATTTCTATCCTTTATCGTCCTGACCTGCTGCACGTCTTTCCCAGCTCTGTCTCTCTGTCTAGCCCATCTGTAAAGGTCTTTTTCTCCCTCTTTACTGTCCAATCTTATAAAATTCACCAAACACCTTATCTTTAGCCTTTGCCACTGCTTCTTCGCCCTGCGGTTCATCTCCTTGTACACCTGTCTACTTTCTTCATTTCCCTGACTGTCCCACTTCTTCTTTGTCTCCCTCTTCTTCTATATGCACTCATGTACGTCTCGGTTCCAACACCAGGTTTCCTTATCCTCCTTCTTCCTTCCAGAAGTCACCCCAAGTACCTTTCTAGCAGTCTGCCTTATCACTTCTGGAGTAGTTTCCCAGCAATCCGGGAGCTGTTCAACACCTCCCAGTACCCGTGTTAACTTCTGCCTGAATTCCACCTTGCAGTCCTCCTCCTTCAGCTTCCACCACTTGATCCTCGACTCTGCCCTCACTTTCCTCCTCTTCTTGACCTCCAAGGTCATCCTACAGACCACCATCCTATGCTGTTTAGCTACACTCTCCCCGTCACTACTTTGCAGTCTCCGATCTCTTTCAGACTGACCCTCCTGCAAAGAATATAATCCACCTGTGAGCATCTTCCTCCACTCTTATACGTCACCCTGTGCTCCTCCCTCTTCTTAAAATAAGTATTAACTACAGCCATTTTCATCCTTTTCACAAAATCTACAACCATCTGACCTTCAGCATTCCTCTCGACATCATACCTACCATCACCTCTTCATCACCTCAGTTCCCTTAATCAACATGTCCATTAAAATCTGCACCAATCACCACCTCTCTCTCCCCTGGGTTCACTTCATCCATCACTTCATCTAACTCACTCCAGAATTCTTCTTTCTCCTCCATCTCACAACCAACTTGTGCAGCATAAGCACAAACATTCATTATCACACCTTCAACTTCCAGTGTAGCATGTACTTCACTATAATAATAATATAATTTGGTCTGCATCTGAATACCAGTCCACCAGTCAGTCCTAATAGAAAGGCTCCAATCCAAAAGCCTGGCATCATCATCTTGTACAGATTAATGATTCATCACTGAGCTCCACTTTCAACCACATTCAACAATCTAGACCTCACTGGATGACCCCCTGGATTTGTTTTCCTCTTTTTTGCCCTCAGTACTGTTTATTGTTGATGTTTTTAGCCTGTACATTTCACTTAATTCCTTAAAAATCTCCAGTTTCTGCTGATTTATATTTGTTTTTCTACTTTCAAAGTGCTTTGTTTGAGTTCTGTATCCTGCTGCTTGGCATATTTCAGGGCGTACCTGTATATTTTCCTTTATTAAACTTCTAATTTGGATTATTTTTGCAGATTTTACACACTGCTGACTGGGATCCACCAAAATGTTTGGCCCAAGTCTCTGCTGGGTTTCCTTCTTTCAGGGGTTTGTAATTCCTTCCAGTGCTTCAGCTGACAAATCTCTCTTTTTTGTGGCCCTTTTTTAAATAGCCAGCTCCAGCAGTTCATTAATGTCTGTAAGCACTCTCTTTTCCCTGGAGACACATTTGCAGTTTCAGTCTTGGATCAGAATTTGTTGAAATGCAAATTACAAGATGATTTCCTAATTTTTCCTCCACATGGAGTGATTCCATCATTTCCACTACCTGATCTGGAAAAATAAAACATGCCATTCATTAAAAAACTTTGAAGTTAGTCACACATTCAGAGAAAGGTACTGTGCAGGTACTTATTTGGGTCATCAAGGCACAAACAGAAGGAATGTATTCTCAAAAGGTACAGCATTACCTTCGAGGTCCAATTTTGTACTGTAACTATGTTTATCACATGGAAAGGGGCAGATTTGTTCCTTTTCATAACCTAATCTTTTAAAGCAGAACAGAAAAATAAAATAGAAACCCTTGAGTCAGGACCGGTTTTACAGAATTTGTCCCATTAAAAAACCCCTACAGTGGAATATGATGAATTAGCGCTTATGAACTAAAGGCACTGAAGAGGTACACCTGAGGGGATGACCCCAGTGAGAGATAAAATATGTCTGCTCAGCAGCCACACAAAATAGTTCTATGCCTCTGATGCAGTTACTTGCTATAAAGTAAAAAAGGCGGGTGATCCTCCCGCGTGTGCGGTGACTACCTCAGGTTTGTCTGCGATTGTAGTAGCTGATAAACGTAACATTTCATTCTGCATGTAAATCTTAGCAGCATCGTTTTATTTTCTCTTCTCCTTTCTTGTAAATCTGACCTTTAAATAGATGGCCACAACTCTACACTTCCTATTTTTCATAAAAGCCGCCATACACAAGCAAAGGCTTCTGTCGAGTCAGTGTGTATGCGTGTGTGTGTGTGTTTCCCCTTGTCATTTGGTCAGCTCTATACTTTAACCATCAATAAAATATAATTTTAACCAAAAACAAACCTACTTTTAGCCTTTTTTCTTTTTACTGTGCCTTTGAGGCCGATACGTAAAATTACTTATTCTGATTGGCTGTGCTTTATTCAGAAAGCTAAAACACTCCAATGTCCCCCTGAATTGACTTTTCAGGACATCAAGACAGCAGTAACATCCAAAATGGGCTTCAAATTCGAGGCTTTCTTTCCATATGTGAACTGGAGTGAGATGAGATGTTAAAAACAGGCAGCCTGCTCATGGTCTTGATGAGATGAGAGTTTGGAGGACTGGGGGTTCAACTCCCAGGAGAAGCAGGAAAAAGGGGGGTGTGGAGATGGGTAAACAACACCCCCTTCCCACATCTACAGCTGAAGTGCCTTTGGGCAAGGTTTACCCCCCACAACTGCCCCCCTGCAGCCCACTGTTCCAGTCACATGTTGGATAGAAAATCCCCTTTTCACTGTGTGCAATCAGAGCAATTTCGTTTCACATTAAAAAAAAAAATCTGAGTGAACATACTTTCATGCTATGAGACCTTTAAACCAGGCCTTTCTGCAACAGCACCATCATTGCAGACAAACAGATTCAATATAGAAACGCTTTATTCACATGAAAAACCAAAACCAGATATGACTGTTCTGAACACTCTACACTTTCATATACTCTGTTAAACGAATGAACCTGAATCCTTTGGTGACCTTCTCTTCAAAGATTCTTGCTTTTGGAGAAATAGAAGTCGATGCCTTTGTCTCTGTGCTGCCGTGGTGTATGAGATGGCCCTTTCTTCCCTCTTGCACCAGACTGAAAAAATGAAAGTGATGATATGAGGTTTAAGATGAAAGAAAGTGCATGTGGACTGGTTTGGTGTGAAATCATTCAATGCAGAGATTTTTTACAGTGGTGGTGACTGGCAGGTGGGGCAACAGTCATGCAGAGTTAGTGATTTTATTAAGTATTCTAAGCTGTTATTGATGATAAAGTTGTGTTAAATCTGTTAAGATAATCTAAAACTATCATAACACAGTTTCTCAAGACCTTATCTGTAAAGGTCATGTGATAGTTTTCATCGTGAAGATTTAATTTGGCAGAAAATTTGAAAAAGTGCTATAATCTCATTTAACTGACATGTTAGATTCAAAGTAGTTATTAAATCATTTTTAGAGGTTTTGGGCCAATCGAGCCAAAAAAATACATAAGTGAACAATAACCCTGCAGATTGGAGCTGGGAGTAATTGTCACCAGCCTGTTTATTTTAGTTTTGCTGATCTGTTAAGTGCAAACAGGATTTGTTAACGTCATCACTCAAACTGGGAAACTGTCCAAGCGAGGAACACACACAAACACCTGAATATTTTATGGCTTTATGTATAGTTATGATTAAGAAGTAAATATTATGACTGACTATAACTCAAAATGCAGACTATGTGGTTTTTCAATATTCAAGAAGCCAAAAAATAGTGACCCAATGAATTCATAACTGGTGCTTCCCACCTGTGTTTAGGTTCAATACATTATGAAAATCAACATTTTGGTTCTCACTGGCTTTTGGTTGATGTGCCGACTCCATTCAGGCGCCTTGACGATTGGAGACGGATATGTCTTGTCGAGAACCACCTGAGCATGAGACAGCGAGGCACTACTCAGGGTCCATGGAGTGTGTACGTCTCCACCCATAATGCCTTTCAGCTCAGGCACCCATTGCCTTACATATTCTCCCTGCACACACACAAAAAGAACGTTCAACTTCAAATGCACAAATTAGAAGTAAAACTATTCTTCGGGTGGCCATTCAACTACATAAACCCTTTAAATGTTTCTATGTTTAAGTCCATTTGATTAAAAGTGCTAGCTGCTAGGTTGGTGCACACTTCATAACGATTAACAGAAATGCTGCATAATTACTCGATGCAGGACTGTCTTCGAGAATAATCTATAATTCAATATATTCATTATTTAATCTATAATATTATTTTATTTAATATATTATCTGTAATTATATTAAATACTATTAACTTAAAATAATAATTTTGTACCTTAGAATTAATTAGAACTTAATTTTTTCTGTGTGCGCTTACTTGACTGTCATAGTCCAGCGCTTGTTTGATCATATTGAACTTCCTGTTCTCTCTCGGATCATTTCCCACTCCAGCGCTGTACAGCCAGTTTCCGTAGTTGCTGCAGACATCATAGTCCACCTTCACAAGATAACAACCCGCACTGAACAAACTACACAGAGATAAAGCAGGACCACAGCGAGGAACATGGTGCTCTGGATTAGTGTGATTTAGAGCTTGTGACTTCTATTCAGAATTTCACTATTTGTTCAACACATCAGGACTGGACTAGTGTTAAAAGTTGTAGCCATGAATAAAGGAGTGGGTGTAGCAGAAGAAAAGAACAAAGGAAGAAAAAAAAAGAAAAGAAGACCATCATGCATTTCGAAATCTGCATTTAGAAAGTATAAAAATGGCATTTTTCTGTCATTTTAACACAAAATTTCAAATGTGTGTATATACACTGGAAAAAACATACATAATTAATGATAAAATGTAATATTTTGCTCCCAATAATAATAAATTCTGCTAACGAGCAGCAATACTGCATTCATGTTTGCTAAAGTGCTGAAGTGCGTCTCTGTGGATTATTTTCAGCAAAAACATGGTCACAGGGTGCACAAACTTTTGGATATAACTGTATTGTTCACATATCCATTGGCACATTCACCAGCACCATTCGATCTGTGTCTCACCAGCAGATATTCGAACCATTCGGCCCCAAGCCTCCAGTCCAGCCCCAGGTCTTTGGTGAGGAAACTAGCGACGTTCTGTCGCCCCCTGTTGGACATGAATCCGGTCAGGAAGAGCTCTCTCATGTTGGCGTCCACGAACGGCACTCCTGTCCTGCCCTCTGAAGACAAATGGGACAAATGTTCCATCAGAAGCTTTCTCATGGGTCAGCTCAATTTTTTGTGCTGCCAAAAAACTGTACTAGGACTTAATTCTTCATAGAACCTTATATTAAACCATTTAAGTGAAGCTTTAGGAGTGTGTCATCATCTATAACATCGAGGCAGTAGATCCTCATAGCAGTGATTATAAATTCATGAAAACTTATTTCATCTGCTCAGATTTAAGTGTTTGATTGCTTTAACTAAGCATAAAAGCTTTCATCTTCGTTCAGTTGCTGCCATTTAGGGGTCGCCACAGCAGATCGTCCATTTCCATTTCTTCCTGTCCTCTGCATCTTCCTCCTTCAAACCAACTCCCAGTATGTCCTCTCTCACCATGTCCACCATGTGAGGGCAACTCCCTAACCACTAGACCACCACTACCCCGATGATAAAGGAATCATTACTGTGACCTTTGCTGTGCGATATGACAATCACAGTGCTTATTTATCACATTCATCACATTACCTTTCCAGGCATTGAAGAGCTCCATATCTGTCTTCCAGGGCACATGCTTATCTTGAAGGCCTTAAAGTTTAAACAAAAAACCCCACCTTCAGTGAACTAGTAGTGACATCTAGTCATTTTTAGGTTTCCATTATTAACTGTGCAAAACTTAGTATCTATTTCCATTTAATGATTTTTCAGTATCTTTCAATACTGTGTTTAAATTATTATTCCCTTATTGTGCTATAATTTATACTATAATCAGGAATCAACTGAACTTATTTTAAAATAGCACTAAAACATGTTTAAATTATTCATTAATTAATGCATTTACTTTTAGATTTTCAAGTAAAATTCATCCTTACCGTTTAAATGAAATATTCGATCTCCATATTTCATAGCCACAAACCGAAAGTAATCTCGCCACAGCAGTTCAAATATCACCCTGAGAGCATCAGGAAACATGTTTTCAGCAATGATACTTTACAGTCACTTAATGCATCTGTTCATTATTTTAAAATACTGTACCACACAGAGTATCTCTCTGTAGCTCTTATATGATAAAGTAAATAATAAATATACAATAAATTATAATCAGTGTGTTCATTCCCCAATATCTTGACTTTTTATTAATCATAATTAGCATTTCCACAATCTCTCACCAGTAGGTGCTCTGATTGCTGGTTCTCTCAGCCTCGTATCTCTTGATCTGCTTGTAAATGTACCTTGGAGATATGCAACCCACAGCAAGCCTGCAGGGGAACAGTTCAGGAACGATTTCATTTGAAGTAGCCTGCAGCTCCACAGTCCTTACATTCAATCCACACTTACCAGGGTGCAAACTTTGTAGAATAGTCAACTCCAATCAAGCCATTTCGAGTCTCTTTATAAGAAGCGACAGCGTTCTGTGACAAAACAGCAACAGTGGATTGTAAACGCTTCACTGCGTGATTACAGTCAAATCCTGAAAGATAAAAACAAAGAATGCAAGTCCTACCGTATCCCAGAAGTAATGATTAAGCCGAGCAAGCGCCTCACTCTCTCCGCCTCGACAAGGAAACGCAGAACGAGGGTCGTCCAGTGGCTCTGAAACAAACGTTTTCAGCTGTGAAACTGTTTAATGTAATTTGTCTGGATTTGATTGACCGTATCGGCATGATTTCCCAAAATTCCCATAAAGCCTGGATTAAAATCACACTACAGATTCATACTGGATTAAAATCACTCGATAATCATTCCTGTCCGTCTGTAAAAGCTACACACGCTGCAGATTCATACTGGATATACTTATAATCATACTGGATTCATGCAGTATATAAGCTCCCCAGGTAGAAATAATCCACCTCCAGCAGGGAAAATCTCTTTAAGCTGCATGAAACTGCAGAAAAAAGAATGTTCAAAACTGCTCAGTCTCCTGCTGTCACACCATTCAGTGATCAAAACCAGGCATCTGGATGCATTCTGTCAAAATAAAGTGGCAGAGAACGGGCTTATGCTTTTTATAAACCCAGGCTCAAACAGTTGGGCACATTTTCAGAAAACAGGAGGTTATAAATCAACTTAAGACCTTTTATGTTGTTTAGTCAAACCAATCAGTGTGGGATACGGTACTGTCAGGGAATAAGAGGCTTGATCTTTTGCTCTTTATAGGCTTGTCAGGGCACAGCATGTAACTTTCATACTGGTGGTTGAACTAAAATACCATGGGAACCTTCCAGGATGTTAACAAACGGCTGTTCTTTTGCAAACCAAATGCTCCCTGAGCCATGAAGCCCAAACATGCATGAACATGTAGAGTAACGGATACGACTAAATCCTACCAAACAGCAAAGTTAACCTGACCGTAACAGGCAGAGGCAGATCCAAAAAATGAAAAATAACGAATTTTGGATTCAACAAAAATGTCCAAAATCTATTTGAGTCTTTGAAGGGCGTATTCTGTCTGAACGTATGTGCACCCCTATGAGTCACCTGTCTGCTCCAGGTCCTCAAATGTAGGAACAGGGCCCTCGTCGAGGCCCGGAGGAAGAGGCAGGATGTGTTCTGCTGAGGGAAGGACTGGCCTCACCCTGCCCTGAGCTTCTACAGCCTTCCTGAAGGCAGTGTACACATCAGGCAGCCTGACAGGAAGAGAGAGAAGACATAGAGACTTCTTAAAGAGGGTAAGAATTTAAGAACTAAACTGCCAACAACTTGTTTGCCTTAATAAATCTCTGGGTGTTAGACATGACATTAGAACAGTGACAAATTCAGATTCAAGATTCAAGACACATTTATGCAAGTACAACATTTATGTTTCCCTGAATCGCATCAAGACTGGGTAAGGGCATGAGATCAAAACACTCATTCTGGACACGACAGAATAGAAGATGGAGCAAGAATAAAATAGAGGCAGTGGTGGTCTAGGTTAGGGACTAGGCCCCAGGATCGGAAGGTCTTGGGTTAGAGACCAGAGGTACCCTGAGGTACCCTTGAGCAAGGTACCGTCCCCATCACTGCTCCCTGGGCGCTTTAAATAGCTGCGCCCTGCTGCGCGGTGTGTGGGTGAAATTAGGGGTTGAATTTCATTGTGTTTCACTGTGTGCTGTGCCATGTTTCACAATGACAATTAGTCACTTTGACTTTAAGGTGTTAAATAAAGGTGCAAAATATACAAACATACAAAAACACAAAAAAAACAAAAGAAAAACCAAGGACAGTCCCACTGAAGGAACTTGGGGTTCAGGGTTTTTGCTCAGGAACCAAATGGTGGTAGTGCTGGAGGTGGGATTCGAACCTGCAACCTCTTGGTCGAGCATCCTCCTTCTAGATGTCTCACAGTGGAGAACGTAAAGACAACAGGCATGAGCCAGAAACACAGAGAGGACTGTAGCTCAGAAGGGGAATTTATCTTGTTCTGAACGGCTCAGTAAAATCCGAGCACTGTGGGAAATTCAACCTGTCACTGTGAGCACAACATTCATTGAATCCCAACGAAATAAAGCCTCTGCATTTAACCCATTCACACTGTGCAGCAGGGAGCAGCTATTTAAAGCGTCCGGGGAGCAGTGACGGGGAAGGTACCTTGCTCAAGGGTACCTCAGGGCAACCTACGGGTCTAACTACCCTAACTACTAGGCCATTGCTGCCCTGTGTTTATTGTGAATAAACACAGGATCAGGTACTTTTATTAGAATGTTATATTTCAGAGCTCGGTGGGGAGCGAGTCCAGTGGGAGTCAGAAATATTTTTGTGGCATTTTTCTCTGATAAATGAGGAAATAACATAATCACACAATTATAACCAAATCCACCCCTAAAAACACAGTAACAACACTGAACCTATACTTTTTACTTTATCTCAGGCAGAACAACAAACCCAGTGAATGCAAACACACACGCATGCACACACGCACACACACAACAAAAATGCATTTATTATTATTGATAAGTGTTAATTAGTATTAAGAAATTGTAAAATTAAACACCTGATTGGTCAAGCATTGATCGGCCGAAGCAGGTGCTGAACAGGAACTAGTGATTACACTGGGATTCCCGGAGGAGAGATTCCGACATGAATTAAATTGCTACTTACTGTTTAAATTGTATTTTTAAGAAAAGCTTTTTCATCTATTTTTCTGAATTTTTATTTGCACTTATTTTTCCTTAGAGAAAAAAAACATGAAAACATGCAGTTTGACAGGGGTGAAAAGGTTTTTTGTTTTTTAAGTGATAATACTAAGCCCATCATCTTCAGAGAACAGAAAACAGTCTCTATATGGAATGTATAATGTATGTCATGTTGGTGTGTTAAGTTTATAATGGATTTAAAATATATGCTATGGTGGTGTGTTAAGCAATATGCCATATGGTAAAATGAATAAACAATATTTGTGAGATTATTGTCTGTGTGTGTGACTACTGAACTGTGATTTTGTTATACTGAGCTAATTAAATTGCGAGACATCCTGATTAACCCCTTACCCTCCAATGTGGCAGAAGGGGAGGTCGTCTCTGTGGTACAGTGTAGAACCCCAGAAAGTCTGAACTTTGACCTTATTTTGGGCACACACTTGTGTCAGCTTCTTTTCCACCGTCTTTTCTTCTGACGTCACCTTTAGCAGCAAGACAGGGAGAATTAGCCAGGAGCTCTCTGACAGTTATCTGTGTTTGCACCTCAAAACCAGAGCAAACTGCATCAGAAGAGCCTTCCAATGAGAGGAACTGACAGCTGGAATAAACTCACCTCTTCATGAAAGGCCACAGCACTGACCGAACCCAACTGCTTGATCAGATCGCTCACCACCTCTTCAGGCTTTCCACGTCTGACTATTAGATTACTGCACACATAAAGCAGACATTTCACACTAAGGGTGAGCAAGATGGCAAAAACAAAACATCCCAACGTTTTTGTTACAGAAATGTGTATTATTTATGTTTGCAACATAATTACTTTTACATTCATTTGCAATGATGAATTCATACTGGGTGAAAATAAATAAATAAAATAAATACTGTACAATTCTTATGCCCTCGCTAAAGGCTGGTTGTTGTTCCTTTGGTGCTCTATAACTGGTCCAAATCAGGCTTTTTTGTGAAATGCACTTTCTCTTTCTTTTCCTTTTTTATTATCCGGTGTCGAGCGGAGGAGGATGGGTTCCCCTTTTGAGTCCTGGTTCCTCCCAAGGTTTCTTCCTCCAGTTTTAGGGAGTGTGGCCTCTGTTGCCCTCGGCTTACTCACTTGGGACTCTGACCCGGATTCTGTGAAGCTGCTTTATGACAAACAATGGTTGTAAAAAGCCCTTTATAAATAAAACTAACTTGATTTTGTTTTTTGTCATTCATGTTGTAGATGAGATGTAGCACAACCCTGGTCCTCAGTGTTCACAGACCTATTTAGTCCTTTCTGCTCCAAAACTCCACCTCCAACCAGAGAGAAGCTAAAGAGTCCATTGATCAAATCAGATGAGTCGGGATGGGTGAGCATAGTCAATTGAATATGGTGAACTTATGATCCCTAAGCACCTGAAGGTGCTGAAGCCAAACCCTTGAGGAGGTCATGCCAGGGACACCCCAGTACACTCTGGGAGAATCAGTTACACCTTAAAATAACACACTCTAAAAAAAAAGTGTGTTTTACAGAATTTGTAGCTGTTCTCATATCAAGTCCAGACTTTCCAGCATGAAGGACATGTTTTGTTTGGAGACGATGAAGCTCTTATAAATCTCTCTCTGGATAAGAGCTTCTGCTAAATGACGTAAAGGCAAACATCTACCTGCCCTTCTTCTTCAGTGTTGCTCTCAGATCCTTCACGCTGTCCAGAAGGAAGCGCAGACGGAAGGGTCCAGTTTTGGGGAAGTTGAAATGATGGGTGCCCAAATAATGTTGCGGATCAAAGCAGTAAAGAGGAACTACACGGTCAGCATTCCTCTGAGCCCAGTGGAGGACCTGCAGGAATACAGACAAATCTGGTTTCAGGCAGCACACACACGGCAAACCCTTCAACAAGACATTACAGTACTGTGGAAAAGTCTCAGGACGGCTGAGAAATGGCAGGTAAAGCTATTGATCTTGAAGCAAATCAGATACTTGTTTGTGAAAACACCAACATTAATCTGCTGACACAAAAATTACAGGTCCAGTACATGGTGCGAATTTACAATTATTCAATAAAAATACATAAGAAATATTGAAATCTTGCAAATCAAAACGCTCCATTTTAAAATATTTTTGCTCCATTATTTTAAATATTTTTCTCTATTTAAGATGTGTTTTTTTTAAAAGAAACTAATACTACTAAATAATAATAATAATAATAATAATAATAATAAAATAATAAACTAATAACATTACAATGTTTTGCTGTGTTTTTGTCTTCGTGTTTGTTGTGTTCGTGTGTTATTAGTCACAAATAAAAGCACTGAGGAAAATAATAATAATAAACCGGAAGAGGATTTAACTCAGGATTGTTCTCATTATCCGGATCGTTTAAACCCAGAGTGAATGTGAGAAGTTCCTCAGACTGAAGGTGATATTTAGTTTATTTCTTCTCCGGCTGAGAAACTCAGCTCCAGCACTTTGAAGGCGGTTCGTGTCTGAGTTTAATAAAGAGGAGACTTTTATTTTGTAGGATCTTTGATCCGCGTAACCTCTCTCTCTCTATTAAACAACCGCAGAGGCGTTTCTGAGTCACTGTCTAACTTTGCGCCGCTCTTTACCTCGTTGTCATGGAGGCGCAGGTCGTTCCTCAGTAAACAGACCACAGTCCGGCTCGCTGCCATTTCCGCCTTCAGAACCGAACCAGAACAGCGCGCGTTCACGAGCAGCTCTCACGACCTGCAGAGCGCGCTCACGTGTCCGGGCACGAGGAGGGACCAGGTTATCTAATACAAACAAATAAATAAATAAAGATCTGCTTTTTGTGTGATTCCCATCATCCTTATAAACATATACAATATAATACACACACACACACACACACATATTTCTGTATTAATGTATAAAATAAAGTATTATATTAATCACTCAAATAAGTAGTTAGTGTGTGTGTAATTACATATTTTGGCCCTGACTAATAAAAAAAATGGAACGATTTATTTGTTAGTGTTATATATGCTCCTCAAAAAGATTAAAGGAACACTTTGAAAACACATCAGATCTCAACTGGAAAAAAATCCTGCTGGATATTCATACTGGTATGGAACGAGTAATGTGTTAGGAACAAAAGGATCCACACCACATTAACATACAGAGGACTTAATTCAAAGTCACCAAGAAACTGAAACTGAAAAACTGATGCGGCAGGCGAGTCCAATCTGCTGAAATATCATTGCAGCAACTCAGAATGGTACTCGGTAGTTTGTACGGCCCCCACTTGCTTGTATGCATGCCTGACAACGTCCTGGGGTATCTCCTCCCAGATCCTGACCACTGAGCTCCTGGACAGTCTGAGGTGCAACCTGGCGGTGTTGGATGGACCTAAACATGATGTGCCAGAGATGTTCTTTTGGATTAAGGTCAGGTGAGCGTTGAGGCCAATCAATGGTATCAATTCCTTCATCCTCCAGGAACTGCCTGCATACTCTTGCCACATGAGGCGGTCCAGCTCCACCATCAATACCTGTTATTGGCAGATTTGCTGTGTCTCCCAGCACAGTCTCGAAGAGCATGGAGGAGATTCCAGGAGACAGACAGTTACTCTAGGAGAGCTGGACGGGGCCGTCGGAGGTCCTTAACCCATCAGCAGGACCGGTATCTGCTCCTTTGTTTAAGGAGGAACAGGATGAGGACTGCCAGAGCCCTACAAAGTGACCTCCACCGGGCCACTGGCGTGAATGTCTCTGACCAAACCATTAGAAACAGACTTCATGAGGGTGGGCTGAGGGCCTTATGTCCTCTAGTGGGCCCTGTGCTCACTGTCTGGCACTGTTGCGCTCGACTGGCTTTTGCCCGAGAACACCAAAATTGGCAGGTCCGGCACTGGAGCGCTGTTCTTTTAACAGATGAGAGCAGGTTCACTCTCATCTCACTCATTGTTCAGCATGATGGGTTTGGTGGTGGATCAGTGTTAGCCTGGGAAGACATATCCATGGAGGGAAGCACAGACCAGTACAGGTTAATCGATGGCACCCTGACTGCCATTATGTGTGGGGGTGAAATCCTTAGACCCACTGTTAGATCCTTTGCTGGTGCAGTGAGTCCTGGGTTCCTCCTGGTGATAATAATGCCCGACCTCATGTGGTAAAGGTATGCAGGCAGTTCCTGGAGGATGAAGGAATTGATATCATTGACTGGCCTCAATGCTCACCTGACCTAAATCCAATAGAGCATCTCTGGGACATCATGTTTAGGTCCATCCGACGCCATGGAGCAGTGATGGGGATGGTACCTAGCTCAAGCGTAACCTACTCGTCTGGGACTGGAACCCACGATCTTCATGAGGACTGTGACAGATATGAGGTGCTAAATTCCAACCTAGCTTTGACTGTGTGTGTGTGTGTGTGTGTGTGTGTGTGTGTGTGTGCGCACTCTGGATTAGCCTCTTGTTTCTTCACCTTTCACCCTGGGATAGGTTCAGCACCCCCCACCATCCCTGTTAGGATAATGTATGGAGGGACAGACAGTGACAGGCATTAACACATTAAAGACCACCAGTGATTTCTTTCAGCATTTAATTTATTTATTCAAATGTACAAAATCACCTCCAGAATAAATGAGTTCAGGCTTTGTCATCAAGGCAACAAAGACTTTTCTCTTCTTAGCCTGTCAAAAACTGCGAAGGCCATCGCTGCCATTTACTCTCCGTTAAGATCTAAAATCCAGCTCTACAATTTTGGTAATATTGTAACTAAAGTATTCTGAATATAATAAAAGATCTCAGAAAAAGTGCAGTACAATGTCGACAGAGCTTAAAGAAAGTTTTGACACCTCTTCAAAAGGCTCACGTTTGCTGGCCTGAAGGAGACAAACATGTGGAGGGGTTTTCGTCCCTTATATAAACGATAGCCAAAACAAAAAAGGATAGAAATGAATCTTATCTTATAATCGCACTCCTCCTATCCTGCAGTAAATGTGTTGGTTTTCAGGCTGTGTTGGAAACTTAGTTTCCTCACATGGACCGAATAGTCCATCCGTCCTTAACAAGCCTACAAATTCCTTCACAGTAAACTGTACAAGCCCATTCCTTCCACTTTCTGACTTTACTGCTGGACTCTGTACAAAGCAGAGCTTGTTCTGTACCAGACAGAATAAACTCCAGCTAAACCTGAAGCATCATCATCACGGGGACCTGTAGAACTGGTTAGACTGTTGCGATTACTATAATTAGCCTATGTGTACGCCTATGAACTGAATAATGTTGCTGAATCTGTAGTGCACTGTCTAGAACCACTGACAACACATGAGCACTTCTGCTCTGAGAACTGAAACAGCCAGTGGGCAGCTGTTCATGTGAAACTCTCGCTTGCGTTAATATGCAAAGCAAGTGTTCTGTCGAGAACTGCCCAAGCAAATCGTCCACATTACCCATGTATATCGATACATATGAATATCGAGTGAAGGAAAAACAAGCCAGTGATTTTAAAGGGTGTCGAGACTTTCTAGGAGCCCTGTGTTTACAATACAATCTTTTTTAATCACCTTAGGAAGTCTATACATTACAAATACAGCATCAGTCATGGACCCCGCTGATAGATGACGCAGTTCCACCTTGATGAGAACAACTGAGTGCACATTCCAACATTAAATGCTTTCAAAAAAGGTCTAATTTCAGTGAAGAGAGAAGGTCACAGAAGGCACTCTTTGCAGCAAACTCTGAAGGGCAATTTCACCAAACGTTTGGGTTTTTCTACATAAGTCAGCGTTTGTTAAAAAAACCATTCAGAGTGACTTGAGCTGGTTCCCTGTAGAGAAACTTCACTCTCTTCTGTGGTGGTGAATAGAACCAGGGCTCGCTTATTTCCAGTCCCACCAGTCAAGCTGCACGTCTCTCCTGAGTGTTAATTTGCAGGGCTGATGGTGAAATAGTGGGAAATCTGAAAGGACTACATTGCCTCAAAGCAACCTGCAGCATGAATGGATTATTAAAAAAAAAATGAAAAAATCAGTTAAGGGTCTCCTGAATGGCGCAGATGTTGGAAGTGTTGATCGAATCGTGAGGAGATTGCAAGTTTAAGACTACAGCTAAGAGTCCACGCTGTCTCTGGGCGGGAAGGACGACACTTGGGTTAAAAAACACATGAAAATGTCTCAGGCACCGGGCAGAAAATAAGGCAGCTTTCAGCAGCGTTAAGTGCCTCCGACGCCTGGTTCCATTCACCACCTGTGTGGACGATCTATACTTTCACACCAAACCCCTCCGAACGACCTTGTTAACAACCTCCAAACTGAATCATTCTGGAAAAAAAAATGTAATCAATCGCTACAGTTTCCCTCGAAGCTTCCCACTCGCTAATATTGCTTTGCCATAAACTGGAGGACTTTTACCCAGTCAAGTTTAGAGGAAAAGAAAGCTTATTGTGTTTTCATATAAAAAGCAGTAAGGAGTATAATTTCCAATCCCAGGAAAAACATGGATGAGAAGGAATCAAAGAAATTACACTTTAGGCCACAATGTTCTGAACTGGGAAAACCTAGTAACTTCCAATGCTTTAAACCTAAAGACCTCTCCTAAAACGGTGTCATTAAAAATACAGAAAAGTATGAAATAACCGTGTTTGTAAAAAAAAAAAACAACAATACTTTCTCTTTGGTTGGCTTTGACCATATGAACGTGTTCCTATAAGGGACTGAACTGAAGGAGCAACAAGAAATCAGCCATACGAGTCGACAGCCTGTAGAACTATTGCTTCGAGGCCTTAAGCACAACCCTTTAAAGTAATAAAAAAAAGGGTTATCTTTTCTCCAAACATGCAGATAAAAAATGTGTATATATATCTATAAAAATAGCTTTAAAATCTCAGCTGATTATCCTGCATGTTGCAACGGTACAGATACATGTGTCAAAAGTTGCCATGGAAACAATTTACAGTGACTTCACCGATATACGAGTGCTTTAAACATCAATAACAAGAAACTTTGTAAAAAAAAAAACTTTATAGTAAAAAAAGAAAAGATTTTCCTCCACAATCTTCATAAGCTGAGAGGATGCTGCAGTCTCACACAGACAGACTGCACACAGACTTACTCATTCACCACTTTGGTGGTCTTACACGTGCTGGTCTGTGTCCTTCTTATTTGGTTAGATTCTAACCATCGGACACAGTAATCTTAACAGAAATTACTCAACGGAGTATCTTACAGCATGGGTTCCCTCCAGAAGCGGCTGCCTGTTCCAGAACACTGGCACCAAGTTCCTAATTCGTTCTCAAGAAGTGGCACCACATTCGATGAAATACACCGGGGGCACTTTAACACGACGAAAAGCAAAAAAAAAACTTCCCTAATCTATAATTTCCTCCAGATTGAGTCCGGCTCCACCCTGAAGAAGAATCTCAGGATTTCTGACTTTTTGCATTTATGAGCTTCGCTAAGGCTCCTCGACTTCATCACCTCCTACTCTGAGTCCAGGGATTAGAAACCAAACATTGGGCAGAAATGAGCGACAAGAATTCATTATAAGAGAATGCTAATTAAAACAACAATTCAGCAGTGAAAACCTGTTTTGAAATGCGATTAGTCATCCTTATGTTCTGCACCGTCCATTTTCAGAAGAATAAAACGTTTCACACCAGCACAGTCTGAGCCCATATGGTGGCAATATAGAGCTGGAGAAATACACAGTACTGCACAAAAGTAAAACTATTTTCCCGAGCAGCAAGAGGGTATTTACCAAGTATTAATGCAAATATGCGGTTAAAAGACAGAATTTCTAGCTTTAAAAACGTTGTATTTTGAGAGCTGGCTCAGTTTATTAAAGTCTATCACCAGCAACGTGTAGAAATCATTCAGATTTCAGCCAGATTAGATGATCACTGTAGATAACTCTGGGCTGGCTGGAACCGGTTAAACAGATTATGATATTAATGCAGTTTTTTCCTGATGCTTTGAACTTCTACATGCTGTTAAACAATCACTGGCCAGAACAATAACTTCTAAAATATAATTTCCTCTGCCAGAAACTTTTGCACAGTACTGCATTTTATTCATAGATATAAATGTACACTGAATTCAATGCATCTGTTAATTAATCTTAATTAAACTTCGAGTTATCTCATTACATGAAACATTTGATGGGAATCATTTGTTTTATAACCTAATATTTATAAAGTAGGCCAGACTCCCCTGGAGACAGTAATGCTGCGTTCAGGTCTGAATCAGATTGGTCCCATGTGACAGATAAAGAAGCTCATCTTACTTTGCTATTTTCAAGCACATATGTGATGTTTGCACTTATTTCTAGCATGTGGAAACAAGACCTGCAATGGATCAGGTGTATTTGTCGTTATTCTCCGAGTTTAAGCATTTCAAACTTTTGTAAATTGTACATAGATACTCTCTGCTACTGTTGCTAGGTAACACTGTCCTTCCTGCTTCCTTGCCTTTTTAAGATGAGGATATAGCGCTGCAAACTGACCTGCAAAAAATGTGGCCAATGAACATCTTTCGAATGTTTAGGCCGTAGGATGATTCGTTATGGACTGGGGATCTGTCCAGGGAGTTTCTCCATCTCTTGCCCTGTGAGTGCCGGGATAAACTCAAGCACCCTGTTTAGGGCAAGCAGATGGATGGATGGATGGACGGACGGAAGGATGAATGTATGCAGTTCACGAGTACAAATAATAACCAAACTGATGGGAGCTGATTCATGCAGTCTCTCTATGAGCATTTCATCATTTCATCCATTTTAGATACAGTTCTGGGATTGAATGGGAACTGAGCTAAATGCCAAATTAGGCATAATTTTTTTATCTTTTTTTTTTTTATTTTTTTTTTTAATTTGCTCATTTGATTCCTCCTTTGAAATTAATGCACTTTTTGCTGGCAAATACAACCGTGACTGGGACTTTATTTGTCACATCTAGGGTAATCAAGGCCTTGTCACCTTTTGAACGCAGCATTAATTCAGTTCCACCAAGAAAACCAGTTTGAGGTCGGTGTTTGTTTATAAATAAAACATTAAAACTACTGTTCTTTTATGTCATTCTGTTAACCATTAAGTGGGCTTGGAGAAAAGTTTCACATTCACAACGAACCAAAATTAAACAGTTTCTAATCCCTGACTGTATCACTTCTGCTAATGGCACATTCTCACTTTTAGGTTTCCCATAGCAACAAGAGAACCTCACCATGTATCTGTATGAAAGAAGGGGGCGTGTAGCGTAAACATACTGCAGCCTCCCACCATCGCGATGTGGGAGTGTGTGTGTTCACTGTTGATGCATCTGCAGAGCAGAGACACACCGTGGCAGCTGAACTGCCAAAGCATAACATGGCACATGTGAGGGGCAGTGTGGTGATACGCAGCCTCCTGCTGAGGTGCTAGTTTGTTCTGGGAGGGCTGGAGAGGTTTTGACAGGTTCTCCTGGACCCTGGAAGGCAGAGTGGTGATTGTCAGTGGGTCAGCTGAACTGGCCCCGGCCCCTCAGGACCTCTGGTGTCCTCAGAAGCAGCCCTGGACAAAAGGATGGCTGAGAAGCACCTCGGCAGTGGGCCGCCACTTCTCCTCCACAAACACCTGCCGCAGGAAGTCCCTGCAGGCGTCCGACACACCCTCTGGCAGGTTGGGCTTGGTGGGCTGGGTAGCGATTTTAAAGATGGCCGCCATGGCTTCATATTCTGCCCAAGGAGGCTTCTGTGTGAGCATCTCCACAACTGTGCAGGCCACACTCCTGAAAGAGAGGAAAAACAGGAAAAGCGTTTAAGAATGTTATTGTTTCTTAATTAAATCTTAATTAAATCTGTTACACCTGACCTCACCCCAGCAATGTGATGGGGTACCAATATGTTAATGACCTTTGTTTGGATTGGCCATCTTGTATTCCATCACAAAAAGGCACTCTGAATGTTGTTGGCTAAAAAGCGGATGTATGTACATTTAATTCATTTAATGAGAAGCGGTGAAGTTCATGTGGATTATTTTCAGTAGATTGTTTTTATTGGAGTTGAAGTTCGAGGCTTTAATAGTCTTTAATTCTATTAATATGGAGTGAGATTCAGTTCACTTTCAGCACAGACAGACGCTCCAGACGTCCTTCAGAGGACACACATCTCACTTTATACTCTCAGGACATTCCTGTACTCTCTTTACTTTATACTCTCAGGACATTCCTGTACTCTTTACTTTATACTCTCAGTACATTCCTGTACCTTTTTACTCTGTGCAAAGTAGCTGAATCAATACTATTTGTACTTCAGTAAAAAAAAAAAGTGTGTATTTCTGCCAGTTCTGAATCTCCCGAGCAGTAATGTTTTTCTTTACCAGACGTCAGCCTTGCGCCCGTATCCCTCTCCATTGATGACCTCTGGGCTCATCCAGTAGGGGGTGCCGGTGACCGATTTCATGCCAGTTCCTGACATGCAGATGGTTTGAATGCGCTTGCTGGCTCCAAAGTCTCCCAGCTTCACGTTTCCGGACGAGTCCCTCAGTATGTTGGCGCCTGGATGGAGACAAGTGGAGATCCAGTAACATATACACACACTCCCACACTCACGTGTATGTTTGACCAGCCTAATGGAGATCATTTGTGGGGACATGGCTGCCTCTTCCCATGCCTCCAGCCAGAATGATTTTTCCGTTGGAGAATCCTCTGAACTGCTATGTTGCCTTTGAGATTTGCGCTTGTTTGAGCAGTGACTAATTCACACCAGCCACAAAATCTCCACACCCTCAACGTCTCGCTGAACTGTCGACAGAACCGGAGAGATGGAGAGAGAAGAGAGAGGAGAGAGGAGAGAGAAAGGAAAGAAGAAATATGAGAAAAAAATAACAAATGGAGGAAAGATGGAGTGTGTTAGAACAAGAGAGAAAAGAAAAAAGATAGGGAGAGAGAGAGAGAGAGAGAGAGAGAGAGAGAGAGAATAAGGATTAAAGAGAGACAAAGAAGCAAAGAAAAGGGAAAAAAGCAAACAAAAGAGAAAAAGATAAGGAAAAAAGCCAAAAATGAACAGAACAACGAGAGATAATGAAGAGAAAGTAAGATATAAAGAAGAGGGTGAGAAAAGAGGGGGAAAAGATAGAGAATAAGAAGATAATGAAGCACAAAGACAGCAAGGAAAAACAGATCGATGCACATTCTTCACTTTTTTGTCTTTCATTTGATTTTCCAGAGGACGTCCAGGCAGTTGTGGGAAAGTGAGAGGCTCTCCTGCTCACAGTAGGTTTATCTTGGCCGGCCTGCCGTCCCGCTCCAGCCGTATCACACCCTGAGCGACGAGCGCTCGTCGCACAACGTAATGGAAGCAATGTGAAGACTGTCTGCTCACGAGAACTGATTCATGAGGATGTTTGGCTAATTTGTGTGAAAAGTACCAAAGAAAGAGAAGAAGGATTCCTACTCTCGTGGGCAGAGCTCAGTGGCCCGAGTAGTTTTGCCGAGTGCTCGGAGGAATGTGATGTTCCTCTTCTTTCTGCCGTTTTTGGCTAAACCTGAAGGGAGTACTGTTGTCTGATGCAAGAGGGAGCCAAATCAAATCCATTTTCTCCAAATATAAGACATTCAGCACCAAGAAACTGCTGGATACTATTAGAACAGTTTTGTTTGTCCGTCTGATGAATTTCCCTTTACAGTTAAATCAAAGGCACTGAAAGGTTCCTTACAGCAGTGAGATCCAAAAATCAACCCATTAGAACCTTCTACATTCTGAAACCACCCAACTGACCTTTTCCATGCTTATAAATGACAACTTGTCAAAGCCTGACCTGGCAAACCTTTGAGCATCCGGGGGAAAAAAGCACATTTGAGGGGGTGTTGTAGCGCCAACAGAGTTTTTTTGTCCAAAAAAAAAAAAACCTCAAAGATTAATCAAGATGCTTTTTCAGAGTCGCTGCAATAAAACACATTCCAGTTTGTTGAGCTGCAACAGGTGACGCACAATTTGCCACCGTACTATGATTGCGCAACCAGAAACTAAACCCTGTCTGTCCTAGCATATTGCATTTTCCTGTACACACAGCTTAGAACAGACCAAACCGGAGGTGTTTTTACGGTTTCTGATTAGGCTGAATGTGATTTTTTTTCCCAGCAGTTCATCGAGTTTGTCCAGCTTTGGCCAGACGGACTACATGTGTGAGCACAGATAAGTCTGTCGAATTATTTCATACCCTTATTTAAAGCTAATCACCTTATGAGCCATTTGACTCACTGAACTGGTAAGTTTAGAGAACTGCAGTAAAAACACATGCTTCAGTGAAAGAGTTTGGACATTTTCCCATCTTTCCCATTTTCCCAAGGGTTTACCTAACTGTGGTCTAACACGTAATGACTATTTCAGATTAAACACAGACACCTGAAGCTTGTACAACACATTCTGTATAGTATCTGTAAAAATATCGTCTGTAACTATATCGTTTTTATTTTTATGCACCAGTCAGACAAAGATGTCCTTCATGGTGTTTGATGGATATGCCAGAAAATTTTTTTTTATACTAATTAATATGTATATATATCTTTTTTTCTTTTTTATTAAAAATGGTTTGCATTCTCCTGGAAAGTTCTGAAGATGTTGTCTTTGGGAAATATTTTGAAAAAGATATTTTTCTGGACGGTGGCAATATATTTCACCCTTTATGCTGCACTTTTACTTCCACTGTTTTTCAAAAATGAAAAAAAAAAAAAACCAAACCAGTCCTCCACTCATGCTTGCTTGGTATCTGGAAACTGTGAAATCCTCATTGTATTCTTTTCACGTTGGCCCTTTTGTTAAAACAACTCCTAAAAACCCCGAGAAAGCTACAAAAACCTGTAGAGTTTTATAGCAGTCATGATAATCAGATGAAAAAACGAACCATATATGGCGTCCCATTTACAGTTTTTTCTATTTCGCAGAAAACATTAAACCTTCTCTGAAGGCCTCAGAGGCCCTGAATGCAGATATGGATCACTTTCGGTCACAGTCTGTGGATAAGACCTAGCAGAAAAGAAATGGGCAACATTCTTGAAATGGGTGTTCAGCGAACTTTACCTTTGATGTCTCGGTGTACGATCATGTTGCTGTGGAGGTAAAAGACGCCTTGCAGGATCTGCCTGGTGTATCTGCGAGTCACTTTCTCAGTCAGCGCGCCGTACGCCTTTAGCTGGTCTTTTATAGAGCCCTGGGCAGAAAGAAGAAGATGTTTAGCAAATTACTGTACCAGGATTATTTTTTGACAAGGGTGGAAACACTCAGCTAGCAGCATGTGCAGCGGGGTTTATATATGCAGTTAACGGAAAATGTCCAGCTAAAATAACTCAATGAACCACTATTTGTTGGCCCTTTGTGGTCCATGGACCACTGTAGTCAGCTGGGTAACCATGGCAACAGCAAATTGAACAACTTTTAATATCCCGGTTTTTAAAAAATGAATCTATCTGCTGCAATCCCATGAAAATCACTGTGCGAAAGAGGAGGGAAGCAAAGCTAAACACTAAGACAAGATGCTAAGATAAGCACCTTCCCATAGACCGCTATTGTAAGTGTGTTTGGAGCACATGTGTAAAAAGACTGTTTTTAAGCAATACATCAAAATGGCTGTCTGTGGTGACCTGGCCAGAATCCAGGAGACGAGACGGAGAGAGTTGAAAGGGCTGACGTCCTCCTTTAATATCTCAATGAAAAATCCCTCAGATGGATGAAGCATATCAGCAGCTACTGACTAACCACTGCTGACCAGATTCAAACTGGAATGAAAGCAAAGACATATCTGAGCACGAGCGACAATGAGGCGGTTCTCTAGATATAATCTGCAGGGCTACGTCTTCGAAATCAGACAGGCAAAGCAGAGGGGCGTCCAAATGAAGACTCAGTGACCAGTTTAACAGGTCAAAACTATCAGCCACTGCAGCATCTGCTCACGGCAAAGGGCTGCAAAAACCAAAAAAACGAACAAGACAAGTTTAGAATAGTGATCTCGCTTCCCATCAGCCGCGGGAAAGGATGCTTGTTTTGTCACTGTTTGGAAAAAAAATGCAGATTTGCACCTAACAATACGTAAGAAATACATATATACTGCTGTCAAAACAATACCTCATAAATACCTCAATAAACTGAATTGAAAACAAGGGTCTTGCACTGTAAGTTAAGAAGAGTTTTTGCTCTTCCTTTTGGAGATATTAGGCTTTGTGCTAACAGCCCGTATGTTTAATTTTATTTTTTGTTTTCTCCAGAAAACTGTCAGTTACACTGCCATTCACGAATTCACAACGTCAAAATTTCAATCAACTTGAAGAAAACACTCAAAACCAGAAATCGAATCCACTGAAGAGCGTCACTCGGTTCTGTTTTTTAACACAGACCAGCTTCCAGCTGTTTATTCAAATTGAACTGGAAGTGTTTTGAAGTATTGTCCAGACAAGCTTTCTGTTCTGAAAACACAGTGCCTCAGCGGGTTCCTTAAACATGCACGCACATGTGTGTGTGTGTGTGTGTGTGTGTGTGTGTGTGTGTGTGTGTGTGTTCTTCGACATTCTGACCTGAACGGGTAAACACAGGCTGCATTTCCTCAGCTTTCCTGTTTTCATCTCATGTGGTGGAAACAATGTCTTCTCAAGGCCCTCGTTCAGAAACACCTGTGACATGAACTCCAGGCATGCAGACCATTCAGCCCAGCACAACATAATCTACAGTAATTTACTGATCACAACATAATCTACAGTAATTACTGATCACAACATAATCTACAGTAACATACTGACCACAACATAATCTACAGTAACATACTGACCACAACATAATCTACAGTAACTTACTGATCACAACATAATCTACAGTAATTTACTGATCACAACATAATCTACAGTAACCTACTGATCACAACATAATCTACAGTAACATACTGACCACAACATAATCTACAGTAATTTACTGATCACAACATAATCTACAGTAATTTACTGACCACAACATAATCTACAGTAACCTACTGACTACAACATAATCTACAGTAATTTACTGACCACAACATAATCTACAGTAACTTACTGATCACAACATAATCTACAGTAACCTACTGACCACAACATAATCTACAGTAATTTACTGATCACAATACACCCAAGGTAATTTACTGATCACAACATAATCTACAGTAATTTACTGATCACAACATAATCTACAGTAATTTACTGACCACAACATAATCTACAGTAACCTACTGACCACAAATACACCCAAGCAGTAAATTTACCGACCACAACATGATCTACAGTAACCTACTGACCACAACATAATCTACAGTAATTTACTGATCACAACATAATCTACAGTAACCTACTGACCACAACATAATCTACAGTAACTTACTGATCACAACATAATCTACAGTAACCTACTGATCACAACATAATCTACAGTAATTTACTGATCACAACATAATCTACAGTAATTTACTGATCCTCCACACCACTCCACCGACACACTCCACACCACTCCACCGACACACCCACACCACTCCAATCACATACTCCACCGGCTACACCTACACCACTCCAATCGACACACTCCAATCCACACACCCACACCACTCCACCGACACACCCACACTACCCACACTACTCCACAGACACACTCCACCGACACACTCCACCGACACACTCCACACCACTCCACCGACACACTCCACACCACTCCACCGACACACTCCACACCACTCCACCGACACACTCCACCGACACACTCCACACCACTCCATCGACACACTCCACACCACTCCACCCCATGGCACTCACCGACACACCCAATCGGCCACACTCCACACCACCCACCGACACTCCACTACCTGCCACCACCCACCGGCACTCCAATCGGCTACACCTGTACACCACCCACCGAACACACTCCACACCACCCAATCGAAGACTCAATCGACACACTCCACCGACACACTCCACACCACTCCACCGACACACTCCACACTACTCCACCGACACACTCCACACTACTCCACCGACACACCCACACCACTCCACCGACACACTCCACCGACACACCCACACCACTCCACCGACACACTCCACGACACACTCCACACCACTCCACCGACACACTCCACACCACTCCACACCACTCCACCGACACACTCCACCGACACACTCCACACTACTCCACACCACTCCACCGACACACACCACCGACACACTCCACACCACTCCACCGACACACTCCACTGACACACACCTGGCTGCACCACACTCCACCGACACACCCACACCACCCAATCGACACACCCACACCACTCTCACACTCACACACTCCACACTACTCCACACCACTCCACCGACACACTCCACCGACACACTCCACACCACTCCACCGACACACTCCACCGACACACTCCACACCACTCCACCGACACTCCACACCACTCCACCGACACACTCCACACTACTCCCACCGACACACTCCACCGACACACACCCACACTACCTCTACACACTCCACACTACTCCACCGACACACTCCACACCACTCCACCGAAACACACTCCACTGACACACTCCACACTACTCCCTCTACACACTCCACACTACTCCACCGACACACTCCACACCACTCCACCACACTCCACACCACTCCACCCACACACCCACACTACCCACAGACACACTCAACGACACACTCCACACTACTCCACCGACACACTCCACTGACACACTCCACATTACTCCACCAACACACTCCACCGACACACTCCACACCCCTCCACTGACACACTCCACCGACACACTCCACACTACTCCACTGACACACTCCACACCACTCCACTGACACACTCCACCACACACTCCACACTCAATCCACCGACACACCCACACCACTCCACCACACACCCACACTACTCCAACGACACACCCACTGACACACTCCACCAAAAACACTCCACACTACTCCACCGACACACTCCACACTACTCCACCAACACACTCCACCGACACACTCCACACTACTCCAACGACACACTCCACACTACTCCACTGACACACTCCACACTACTCCACCGACACACTCCACACTACTCCGACACACTCCACACTACTCCACCTACACACTCCACACTACTCCACCTACACACTCCACACTACTCAACCTACACACTCCACACTACTCCACCGACACACTCCACACTACTCCACAGACACACTCCACACTACTCCACCGACACACTCCTCCACCTACACACTCCACACTACTCCACCAACACACTCCACACTACTCCATCTACACACTCTACAATACTCCATCTACACACTCTACAATACTCCATCTACACACAGTACACAACAGTCTCTGATACAATATAATGGTAAAATTTTTCAGCTTTTTAATTTATTTTTTGTTGAACTATTTATCTAAGTAGATCTCTCTGTTGTTTTCCTTTTTTCTGATTTAAATCTTCTTCATTCAAAGTCATTACTGAAATTGACACAGCTCTGCTCGCCTTTCCACTCCATCCTTCCCCTCCTGTTTCCTCTTATCAGTAAGTAGGAGCGTGGGAGATGGTGGGTCTGATGGTAAAAGACCTTGGCTGGTGCTCTGGCTGACTCCCTGCCAGAGACCTTGGTCAAATATAAACATTCTCCATTTTCCACACACGCGAATAAGACACTTAAACCGCAGCCTCCGAACAGACATGGGGTTATTAAAAACAGGCCGAGTGGGGCTGTTAAAGAGGTTATTTGCAGAGAAAATGGACCCATAAAGTGGTGTTGTTGTGCTGACAAAAGGCCGTACTGACGTATCTGCGAAGGTGGGGCCTCGTTCTGGCGCGGGACGCTGGAGCTGTGAAAGGAGCCTTACTGCTTTACTCTGATTCAGAGATGCTTTTGGATCTAGATCACACTCTGAACAGGTGGAACTGGAATGTGTTTCTATGTTTGCATAATGTGATGTAAGTGGAAACCTTTCTGCCCACTGCTGATGAGAGACAGGGAATTCATTACTGTGTAGGAATAGGAGTTTTCAGGAATCTGTTTTTATTAGAAAGTTTTTTCAGATTACTTTTTTTTTTTAATTTTCCAACATCAAGATCCATTTAAAGTAATAAGTAATATATAAGTAATACACTTTTACTTGCTTGACATAACATAAAACACCTTCCATTGTAATTTATTAAGGGTTTTTTTTTTTTTCCCCTTTATAGCTTTCATTTTGGAGATATGTGGTTTTGATATTATTCAGTAGATACATACCCCTGGCATGAACTCCACAAAAATGGACAGCTTCCTCTGCTCGGGGTCCCGCAGGCAGCCATAGTATTGAACAATGCGCTCATGGCGAAGGTTTTTCAGCAGCTGGATCTCGCACTCCAGTGCGTTCACTTCCTACAGTGGGAAAGATCGTTCTTTAGTAAAACTGGAAACAATAAAGTAAAACTGATCCCTCAAATAAAGCTGATCAGCCACGGCACGAGTCTAAAGTCTAATCTAGTTTTGCACTGGTCCTTTAAGACTAATGTAGCTAACAAATATGAGAAGCGTATCCTCATCATATAGCATGGCGGTATGGTATCAACTGTATGCACTCCTAAATACAGAGAAAAAAAAAATTCAGGCTTCTGACTGATTTTCAATTGTACAACATATGTGTGTCCATATCTATGACAGCAGTATATCACGCTGTGAATAAAACCACATACACAAGTCTCTTTCAGGGATGATGCCAGTGTGATCAGAAATTTTTTTACCACAATATACATATACATAAAATCATGTAAACATATAAATAAGTAGAAAAAAGAATATCAATTTAAAAAAATGATTGGGGCATGCAGTTTGCACAACCCTGATTAGTGCAAAAAGCTCCCATCATCTCTCAGCTACATTAGCCTTGACCATTTTTAGGTTAAAGCTAAATTGCATTTATGTTTGGCTTTAGGCCTGCAAGGTTAATCTGCCCTAATAACTGGGTAGCTGCTATAAATCATGTTATGAAAGAAATACTTAAGTAAGTCATGGGAGTGATGAGTGAGGTTCCTGCTTACTTTGCTGGTCTCCTGACACTCGGGGTCAAAGGGCACCTGTTTGACAGCAAGCTCTCGGCCCGTGTCGGCGTCGTAACAGAGGTAAACCTCCCCGAACGCTCCGCGGCCCAGCAGTTTCCCCTGACGCCAGTTCACGGGTGCTCGTGGGGCTGCAAACAGACAAACATTTATATGTATGAATACACCTTTTCACCTTTTTATTACAAGAAAATATAAAAAATAAAGGCATTTTAATGAAAGTGAGTGTTAAAATATATATATAAGTTTCACCAAAACAATCACCCCTTGCCTTTATCATAGCAGCACTGCATCTTTTCCCATCAATTTTTGGAAACAGCTTGTGTCCAAAGCACTCAGCACCTTTTCATGCAAACCGTCTCATTTGTTGGACACTCATTTTGAAATTATAGGTAGAAAATGTGGAGACTTTGGAGGCCAAGACACAGTTCTCAAAACTTTTCTGTTTTTCTTTGGACTGGATTATTTATTCATTATGATCAGTTCTGAAGAATGCTCAGGATCTTTATCCATGTGTGATGTTAAAGACCTGAGTAATGTTCTTTTTTCATGATCCCTATGATTTGGACTAAATCTCCAGATCTTCCTCACTGACCCATATCCATGTTTCACTGCAGGAACAACACATTCTGACACCCCACCGCCCCATTCACTGCTCCCAGTCCTGAACACTCCAGTGTTTGTGCTGTTCGTCCCACAGTCTTCTCTTTTCGTTGTTACACTGTGAAGAAAAGGTTTTCTGGCAGCAGTTGGAGTTCTGACATTAATAAATAGAAATCTAACGCATAGTGATCATCAATGCAACCAAAGGTTTGAGGATTTGTGGCTCAAAAATATGTTACTGCAGAATTTATACCAGCAAACAAATGATGCAGAGAAATAAAAGCTCTTCACTCTGTTACTGTAAACGGAACCTACAGGATTAGTGGGGCAGATAAATGCGCAAAACATGCCTCTAATTTAAATCAATGTAAAGCATCTTTACTCCAAACTGAATTTTCCACTCGAGTCAGGAATTTTTTGGCCTTAAAATGTGCAATCGCACACAGACCACAGCGACGTCAGCAGCGCTGCAGACGCAGACCCACAGTCTACACCGTCCCAAACCACCAATGAGTTTACGGCCTAATCTCATTCAGACGTACACATCCAGTGATTTATATTCCTCTGCATGCGAACAGTGATCTGCCGAATTACTCTTCTCCTTTATTCCCTCGGGCTCCACTCATCGAGCCCATGGATCATCTAAATATAACGCATCTAAATTACTGAATAAGTCTTTATTTTATTATCTTTATTATTTATTTTCACTCTTTCATCCATCTTTGGCTGAGCCATGAATGCAATCCACATTTTTATGGCTTTCTTGACAGGCCCAGGGTGATTCATTACTAATCGAACGCAGAGACCTTGTTTAAATTAGTAGTATATATTACTGGCACGTTCAGATGCACCTCAAGGCCAAGTGTGTTCACACTGAACTCGTTCTTTTCAGTCATGCTGGCTGAGAGATCTATTTATGAGAGGATGAACTTTATTAACATGTTACTAAACACGTATCACTGGTCTGGTTCATTAATCACACTAAGCTACAGGATGCTTTAATTTGCACAAAGGAATGCATGTATACATATTTGTGTGTGTGTGTGTGTGTGTGTGTGTGTGTGGGTAGGAGTAGCAGACTGGGAGTGAAAACCACAGCCAGACAGGGCATTAGAGTGTGTGATCATTACTCAAACTCAGACATCTCTTCTGGTTAACTGTGTAAAGATGGAGCTGATTAGATATGGGCCAGGTCTGCACGAGCTCTCTCACACACACACACACACACACACAACGTTCCGTTTGTCCATCTTCCATTAGTTGACATTGGACTTATCTGTGCTCACGACAGAGGAAAAGTGCAGATGTTTGACCCTCGGCCCACAATTGGTCTAAAAAGCCAAAACAAACAGCACTGTTTAACTTAATGGACCAACATGTGACTTTTTCACAACAGACAAACTGTCTTCTTCAGAGTGTGATTGAAACTTTCTCCA
Organism: Hepsetus odoe; assembly: GCA_017165825.1. Lineage (NCBI taxonomy): Eukaryota > Metazoa > Chordata > Actinopteri > Characiformes > Hepsetidae > Hepsetus > Hepsetus odoe. The sequence continues at coordinate 3,343,051 of CM029389.1, forward strand.
AATTCAATGTGATTTCTTCTGGACGAGTGCGAGTGTGCGCGTGTGTGTTACACACTCACACTTGGCAGCGCTGCGCTGACTGCTCTTATCGGTCCAGCTGATGGAGTGCAGGTCTCCTCGGTACAGCAGCGTACTCTCTCCATTGTAACTGCGTGTGCGGCTGGAAGGAACCAACTGGAACAGGTTCTCCTGAGGCATAAAGCTGCGAGGGAACGTCCTCCGACCTGCACACACACACACACACACACACAGCACAAAAAGAGGATAACTGACACCAGCTTATTTACACAGCATATTTGCCCAATTCAACTTAAGTGCACAATGCTGGAAGAGAAAATCGATTCTGCTGCCCAAATATTTTTTTTCCACTGGGAAGTCCACTAGACACCACATATTTTCACTGGGAATTCAACCAGCCAAACATTTTCACTCACTGCCAATTCTGAGCCAAACATATTTCCACTGAGAATTGCAGCAGCTAAGTGCTTTCTTCTCTCACTGGGAATTCTGTACAAGCATAGATTTCCATGGGTAATGGTACCCCCTACACATTTGCCTGTACTGGAATTTTTATGAGACAAACATCTACTGACAGTGGGATTTGCACCAGCAAAACATATTATTTAACTGGGAATTCTCCACCATTCTTATTCTTTCACTGGGAGCCAAGTATTCACTGATAATTGGAATTTTTTGACCAAAGACTTTCTTTCACTGGGTCAAACACACATCGGCAGTGGGAATTTTCTTCATACGCCTCAGCTGGGATTTTCTGCCAGTTATACATTTTCCCAGCCAATCGTGTTTTCCTGATTTGTGTGGCCTATCAGGATTTCAGAGGGTTCACAATAACTCCCGAGCAGTGTTTAGAGACGTGTGAACCATTTTAAATGTGAATCCTCTCACAGGTCACAGAGTGACGAGACTGCTGGGAAATGATCCCTGAGTAAAGGTAAACACTGCACAGATTTTGGCGGAGGTGCGCACCTCATTCACTTCCCATGGGCTTGATGGAGAAGAATCCGGGAATCTCTAAACATGTTGTTATAAAGACACGTCTGTAAACTCTAAAGTAATGAACTTTATGCCGGCGTTCTGCACAGGGATGACAGGATGGAAAATTCTGCCACCGCACAAATAAACGTATTCTTTACAAGAGATGGAAACTCTTTAACTCTGCTGACAATATTTGCATTTTTAGAGCACTCTTTTTCCTTCCTGGGACTACACAAATATACACATAAACACACACACACACACACACACACACACGCACCAAACTCTCTCCCTCTCTCAGTTTCCCTTGTCGGACAGGAAGCAGCCCTGAGTCTGCTGTTTTGATACAGTCAGTGTGTTCCCTCTCAGGGGAAACACAAATCTCTCTCTCTCACACACACGCTCACACACACTAGTGTTATAAAACATGAGCTGTGCACCTCTCAGGGGAAATGCATGCCGTTGCCGGCCAAGGTTATTCACCGAGAGCACATAACACACACTTAGCCCATATCGAGGGAGTGAGTTTCTGCAGAACAGCACAGAGGACAGCGGGCTTAAAGCCAGACATACTGGTGTGCCTTAAAAAGAATGGACCCGAATATCCCTGCAAGTTACTTTTCATTTCATTTACTCACAACATTAGTGTTTTAGACCAAACTGTTCATTTAAGAATCTAATCTTCACTGACAGGCTTTCTCCCTTCCACTCAAGTACACATAAGTAGATCATTTCACATTACACAGAAAAACCAAAAACTGAAAAAACTTAAATACTTGAAAGCAGGAAAACAATGCACTGATGTGAATGTTTGTGCAGTAATTAATCCTGCATTACGAACAGTGTGTCAACACATTGTGGTTCTAATAAAAAGAGCGTACCGTCGCAGTAGTCCTTGCTGTGGTTGGATATGTGAAACTGCCTGGGAAAAGTCCCGTGCTTCCTGTGGCGGCCTGCAGAGAGAGAGAAGTACAGCTCAAGTTAATATGAGAAGAAAACAGATGATAACAATTACTAGCAGAGGATTTCTAGTCCTCCTTCAGAGGACTCTCCAGAAGTGAGTCCAAAATGAATGGTTTCTTTTGTGCTTTATGATCCTCACCAGGGTTGTGTGAAAGAGTAACACCTTGGACTGTTCACCAGTCCATGAAGGGCCCCTCACACACACACACACACACACACACACACACACACACACACACACACACACACACACACACACACACACATATTGCCAGGTAGTATCTCCAGTCCACCTGACCTGCATGTCATTGGACTGTGGGAGGAAACTGGAGCTCATGAAAGAAAGAAGCCCACCCCAATTTGAGGAGAACAAGCAAACTCCATGCTCCATGGATCCCCGGGAACCCGAGCCGGGAATTGAACCCAGAACCTTCACGCTGTGGGATGACTGTGCTCATTTACTACATTTATAATGTCATGAGGTTCGTACTAAAGCAATACTGGTAGTTATTCATTCATTAATACAATATATTGCACATTTCAAAATGTAAAATATTAAATTTTTAATTTTCTGAAATTTTTACAATTCACCCAGAATGAAGGATCACTAAAAAGTGGCCTCTAGTGTTTGGTTTTGGTGCAATGAGAGTAATAAAACTGGCCAGGCCCTACGCGTGGCAAGTATTCTTCACAGACAGCATCATGCCGGCCGCACGTCTACATCACACACTCCTGCGTGGAGTTCTTACAGACTTGTTCATGTGGTTTCTGACACTATGCAGATAACCAGAAGCCACACACTTCCATTACCTGTTAACTACAGGACAGAGCTAAAGAGACAAACCTCAGACCCTGGACATGTCTCGGCTGTGCAAACACAGTCGGAGCGAGAGATCGTTTTTTGTTTCCTTTAAAAGTGGAGGAAAGAGAACAAGTTCACTCTCCTGAGCTGAACCAATAAAAGAGAGAATGGCAGAGGCAGAAAATTTGAGAGAAAAAGAAAGTGACAGCAGTCAGAAAAGTCTGTGTGTGTGTATATGTGTGTGTATATGTGTGTGTGTGTGTGTGTGTGTGTGTTTGTGTGTGGGCGACCCACTGGTTCTCACTCTTTAGAGGCAAAAAGAGGAAAAATCATGAGGCCAAGTAAACAAATCAGCAGCTCCTGTGAAGACAGCCTGACCAGGATCACTGAAATAGAGAGGCTGTGTGTGTGTGTGTGTGTGTGTGTGTGTGTGTGTGTGTGTGTGTGTGTGTGTGTGTGTATTTGTGTGTGTGTGTGTGTGTGCCAGCATGTGTTCACCAGCAATGTGCGTGAGGTTGGTAGATTACATTTATTCACCTTTGACTGAGATAAAATTGTTATTTTCTATGTGTGTGTGTGTGTGTGTGTGTGTTCCCTAACAGACAGGCCTCCTTCTGTTTGGGAGGATTAGTATCTCATTATCAGGCAGGTCTGTTCTATTTGATCCACGTTCAAGAGGAAAAACAGTGGCAGGAGGAAAAGAGAAGGAAAGAGAGAGAGAGAGTTTGCTCTTCATCATCACTTCACTAACTTGTACACTTTAAAGCTTAATCAGAAAGTGAGTGACAAAGAAAAGAAAAGAGAAAGAGAACCCTCACCTTCCAAAACACTCACTGCGGTTAATACAATATACATATATATGTGTGTGTGTGTGTGTGTGTGTGTGTGTGTGTGTGTGTGTGTGTGTGTGTGTGTGTGTTTGTGTGTGTGTGTGTGTGTCACAGCCCCATCTAATCCATCCCAGCACACACTTTACTTTCTCTCACCTTTATAGTTGAGGTTCAGGTAATTGTTGTCTTGGTTGTTTTGGGAGAACGGTGGGCTGTGGAGGGGAAAAAAAAGAGGGTGAGTGAGAGAACGAGTGATGATTGGCGAGCTATTTTGGCCTTAAACTCCCCTCTCGGCTGGGGAGAGACTGGCTCTCGGTGGTGGAGGATGAGTGGCCTACATTCCCACACAGCAACGTGTCCGCTGTGCCAAACTCCTGCGGAGAGAGGATCTGGCTGAACACCTGTCAGGAAAGCAGGGCTGATTTCGAACCCACAGAGCCTCCATCTGATCTCACTCTGACCCCACAGGTCAGTTACAGACCTGACGTCTGAAACTTTACGGTCCGGCCAGAACACAGAAGTCTCTCCTGCCCCGCTGGCCACTTTATCGGAAACAGCTGGTCTGTGCTCGAGGGCCCCTCGATTCTTTATATTTAGCAGGAAAACGAAGCAATAATGTGATTGATTATGCAAGCCCAAAAATCCAGCCCAAACACAAAGAGAGCTTTTAGATTCTAAGCAGCTTTAAAGTCACCGCTTGGTTTGACCACCACCATTCTTCAGCACAGCCTGAACTCTCTTAGACCAGCTATATATGACTTTTTTTTTGACTGAAAGCTGAAAGCAGGAATAAAAAGGAATGACACACAAGTGCAGCCACGCACCTTCACTAAGCTCTCTGTCAGAGCTGTTTAGGCCATTTCTGGTGAAGCCTTTATAGTTTTTTAAGACTTCTGTGATATTCACTCCTAATAAAGCTTCACACTCTGCCCCAGACCCTGACTGTGCTCTGAACACAGCGAGGCATCAAAGCACGTCCCGTCAGGGACAGAGCAGATGAGGAATATTAACTGTCCGCTGACGTCAGTCTACGGCTTACCAGCTTTGTCATCCCGCCGCAGACTGTAAGGTGTTTATATTATTTGAGCAATGCTTACGCTTGATTCGTCGCAGCGCAGGTTGGCGAAGACGGAGAAATAAACACAAGTCAACACACACATAAACACAAGCCTCTGCTCAGCATGTTTCATTTCTTTTCCTCACTGATACTGAGTCGGTATGAAATGTTCAAATACTGAATTACAGCCTGTCATGTCCCTCTAAAGAGCTGCCGGCAGGACAACACCTTCCGTCCTCACTCACTGGGTATTGAATTTATAGTAGTTACTGTATCATTTATAGTGGTTACTGAATCATTTATAGTGGTTACTGTATCATTTATAGTAGTTACTGTATCATTTATAGTGGTTACTGAATCATTTATAGTGGTTACTGAATCATTTATAGTAGTCACTGAATCATTTATAGTGGTTACTGAATCATTTATAGTGGTTACTGAATCATTTATAGTAGTTACTGTATCATTTATAGTAGTCACTGAATCATTTATAGTAGTTACTGTATCATTTATAGTGGTTACTGAATCATTTATAGTGGTTACTTAATCATTTATAGTAGTTACTGTATCATTTATAATACTTATTGAGTATTTTATAGTAGTTACTGAATCATTATAGTGGTTACAGAATCATTTATAGTAGTCACTGAATCATTTATAGTAGTTACTGTATCATTTATAATAGTTACTGAGTAGTTAGAGTAGTAGACACGGAATTATTTTTCACAATTATTGAATAATTCATGGTAACTACTGAATCATTTATGATAGTTACTGAATCATTTATAGTAATTACTGAATCATTTATAATAATTACGGAATCAATTATGGGAGTTACTGAATCATTTCTAACAGTTACTGAATCATTTATAGTGATTACTGAATCATTTATACAATTATTGAAAAATGTATGGTCATTACTAAATCATTTATTGTAGTTACTGAATTATTTATAGTAGTTACTGAATCATTTATAGTAATTGCTGAATAATTTATCACAATTATTAAATAATTCATGGTAATTACTGAATCAATTATAGTAATTGCTTAATCATAGTAGCTACTAAATAATTTATAGGAAATACTGAATAATTTTCAGTACTTGAATAATTTATCGTAGCAATAAGTCATAGAAGATACTGAATAACCCTAGTAAACACTGAATACTTAGCAGTTACTGAAAAATTTGTGGTAATGACTCAATAATTAACAGTAATAACTAAATATTTTAGTAGACTGAATAAGTATCTGAATCAAAGTAGATGCTGAGTCATTTTGGTGAATATGGAAACATTTATAGCAGATACTGCTATATTATTTATAATTATTTACGGTAGATAATAAACATTTATTTGTATCTAATGAATACTTTATAGCAGATACAAGATCATTTATATGGATACTAAACAAATGATAGTAGCTGCTGAATAATTTATAGTGGCTTCTGAAAATACTGTATAGCTACTGAATCATGTATAGTGGATAGGTGTTCATGTCTAATAGGCACTGGGTAATTTGTTCAATGACGGGCCGGGACGGGGCAGAGACCCGTTAGGAATTTAACTCTGCTGTGCCACAGAAATATCAGTGTTGGGCATTGATATATCAGCTCTGTGGGATTGAGGCAACATTAACAAAGCTCTGCTCTTGGGAGTAAACGCTGGTTAATAAGTCTGAAGGACTGACAGAGTGTGAAATGTGGACTGAGGTCAGAGTGAAAGGCCAGGACTTGCAGTGTGTATTGTCTAACTGCGTCTGTGTAACGGCTGCCACCTCCTGCCCAGTGACGTCAGCGGTCTGCAGGACGAGACCCCGGATAGCAGGCACATACGCCTGGAGAGAGGGAAGAAATTTCCATGCACTCGTTTCCTGACATTGTTCGGAAAGCCAGAGGCCAGATAAGGCTTGTGCAGGTAACGCCATTTCCGTTTTCCCTACTTTTCCTGTCCTTTCACCTCCTTTCACTGTCTCTCTCCCTTTCTCCTTCCCCCTTTTTATCCCATTTACACTTATTTGCTTAAATTCATAATTCAATTAAATAAGTTATTCATCTTAACAGTGAATTTGAGCTTATTTTCTCTCTCTCTCTCTCTCTCTCTCTCTCTCTCATATCTAGATAAGGACACTATTTCCATTGCAATGCTCTGAATCTATTTGATGGGCCTCCACAGCAACTCCACTAATTTCAACACACACACACACACACACACACACACACACACACACCCTCTCTTCACTCACCTGTCCAGCGCCTGGTCCAGAGACTGGCAGCTGCTGGAGAGCGAACCATCAGCACTGCCGAAAGGCTCTATGATCTGCAGAAAAACAGCACAACCATTCTGTAGAAACATAACGGCTGCACAGTATATCGTCTGTTTATCAGGATTAATTTACTGCTGCTGCTGAACGCTGAGTGGGTGGAACCACTTTATCTAGAACGTTGTATCTTTAGACACTTTGCAGCACTAAAATATTTGTTCCCATTTCTTTCATTTAATCTACTCAATATGCCAAAGATAAGGCAGTTTACAAACATGAATGGTATTTGTGCACCAACAAGGATCAGAAGGTTGTGGGTTGTGGGTTCAAAATCCCGCATCAATAGGTAGCCTTAAGGTACCCTTGAGCAAGGTACCGTCTCTATCACTGCTCCCCAGGTGCTTGACATAGCTGCCCCCTGCAGCACGGTGTGGTTGTGGTTCACTGTGTGCTGTGCTGCTTCACAATGACAAATAGTCACTTTCACTTCACATCTGATGCAAGAGTCATTTCATATGAGCCATAATTATGTGTTCCTCTGAAGGTTCAACGGCTCCCTTTAAGGTGGAGAGAGCTCTACTGACTGATCTGAGAGGTCGATCAGTGGTTGAGGGGCGGGTGAGTGGATGACGCTTACGTTTGGGTCGGGTGTCTCTGGTATGAACTCTCCCTCGCTGTTGATGCTGGTGTAGGAGCCCTGCCGGGCGATCTGCTGCTGCTCCTCAGGAACGCTGCCTGGAGGGGGTGAGCTACGGCCTGTGTGTAGAGAGCCTGCAGAGAGAGAGAGAGAGAGAGAGAGAGAGAGAGAGAGAGAGAGAGAGAGAGAGAGATTAGCTGACAGGTGTGGAACGATAAGGTACCAGCAGTGGTTTATAATGTTACCTATATTTAAAAAAATAAAGTCAAATACATAATCAAAATGAACTGTATATTTAAAGGGAAATCACGTTTGGTATTTTCTGCCATTTTTAATGTTAAATGTCTATTCTGAATTTAGTTCCAAATACTGAAATAACATTTATAAAATATATGTGACCTGTGCGGTAACTTTCTCAGAGAGAGAGCGAGAGAATGAAGAGAGAAAAGCAGAAAGAAGTGAGAGAGGGAGGTGGAGTGGAAAGATGACAGTAGACAGAGTAGAGAGAGAGGGAGAGAGTGAGCAGGAAAGGGAGAGAGAGAGAGAGAGAGAGAGAGAGAGAGGGAGAGACTAAATTCAGTCAAAGCTGGTGTCTGAGTTAAAGAAACGAACAGAATCGAAGGAAGGAAGTGAAGAACAAGGAACGAAGGAGTAATTGATGGTGGTGGGAATGAGTCAAGGAAAGAGAGATTTTTGTAGCAAGCATTAGAAACCCATTAGAGAGAGTAAGTGTGTGTCACGTGTGAAATAGGAAGAAAAGGACAGCATAAGGAACGGGAGAGAAAGAGAGAGAGATAAAAGGGGATGAGGTGAAAGAATTAGGAGGATAAGAACAGACGAGGGCAGGGGGAGAGGAACACTGATAGAGAAATGGAAGAAGGTCAGAGGAGACACACTTTTATGGAGAGTAAATGTGGCAGCGATGGAAAAAGTGATTCATGAGCGACGGTGGAGAGAAAAACGAATGATAAAAACGAGTGAAACGTCACCTTTCACCCCAATTACAGCACAAACACTGTCGCATCTATCCAGAAACACTGCCCTTCATCATCACTATCTCTCCCTCAGTCTTCCCCTTTGTCTTTTCCTCTCTCTATCTCAGCCAAAGAGAGAGAAAAAAGGAAAAAGAGCAAGATAGAGAGCGAGAGAGAGAGAGAGAGAGAGAGAGAGAGAGAGAGAGAGAGAGAGAGAGAGATTTTAACTATTTCCTCTCTCTTTCTCACTCTGTCCCTGTCTCCATACTTCAGACTCCCCCTATTTATCTCTTTCCTTGGTTTTCTTCTTCATCTTCCCTGTCTCTATCCCTTACTCTCTTCTCTAACTCCTCCTGCCTGTTCTCCTTCTCTTTCTTCATCTTTTCTCTCTCCTCCTCTCTCTTTTCTTTGTCAGAACCACAGATTTGCCACGTTTTTTCCTTTAATTACATGTCTTTTACATTTTTCCTTGCTGTGAATTCTGCTCCGTTCATCAGATCAGAATCCCTCTCTCTCTCCCTCTCTCTCTCCCTCTCTCTCTCTCTCTCTCTCTCTCTCTCACTCAAAAGCCACTCAAAGCCAGGACCTTCTAGCTATGAAGCACCGTCAGAATCAGTCAGCTTATTCGTCTGATTTGGACCAACCAGTGTGCAGTTTTACTGAAACGTCGTGATCGTATCTGATGCTTCTGCTACACTAAAACAACCAGTTGCCTTTTTCCTCCGGACTCGAGTTGAATTGATTCCCGCTCGTTAAACAGGGGACTCTGTTTTAAAAATCAGTGAAATTTAAAAGCCAAAAGAAGAATCGCTCATACAGTGAGCGTGATAATAGTAAAAATCCTTAAACGATTTGCATTAAAAAGTTTGAAACTGAATTTGATGAAAAGCTGATGAAAAATAAACCACTTTTTCTGTCATTTCTTGTTTTTCAAACGAATGGTAAAAATTCGGAACTCCAGGCTGAAGCTGTCGGTACAGTGCATCAGTGTTAAAAGTTATTTATTGCATAATATGTCATGATTTCTTCCACTATATTTAAGCAGCACAGCACATCGACAGTGTTCGCTCCAGGAGCTGAGGGGTTAACTGCCTGGATTAACCTGCCTGCGACAGATCGGCCACATTTAACCATCTGTCGTCACATGTTTGCAAGTATTTGCATCTTGACGCTTTATAAGTTCTGCTCCGATAACCTGCCCTTCCGACAGAAATGACATTTCACAGCTCGGTCCCTGCTCAGCGGAAAATGAGAGACAAAACTTTGTCCTTCATGGAGCACTGTTTAGTGTGTGTGTTCAGTGTGTGTGTTCAGTGTGTGTGTAGGGTTTTATGTCTCACCCGTTGAGTGTTTGCGCACTCGTTCAGAACCCTTGAGCAGAGAACCCTTCAAATCTCCCAGTGACCTCGAGGACCTCATCTCACTCTGCTTATCCCTGCAGTTCACCTGCAGAAACTACAGGGAGACGGACAGACGAGAGAAAAAGCATCAGCTGGTTGAATCTGGTGAATTTACAGAATTACCCAGAATGCCTTTGGATCAGTTTCTGCTCACATGGTTGTTAGATGGAGTTTTCAGCAGGACTCTCAGGAAACTGTTGAGTCCTGTGCTGGAGCTCAAACTCTGTACTGCTCGGTCCAAATCCTCTTGACACTTCATAGCTATCAAGGTCTGCACATGCACATGCACACGCAGACACACACACACACACACACACACGTGCACACGAACACATACACACACACAGTGGGACATGGGTAAATATATTTGTATATATTATATATTGTAAATATATGCCTATAATAGATCATAAAAGTCCAATGCAAAGTTAGTGCACTCTTAGTGCACTCTTCAAATAACATGTTTATCGAAAAAATGACCTAATGTCTGCTCCTGCTTTCATTCCTGTCTCTCCCACACACTTCACACTCCTCTTTCTCTCTCCTGTCTTCCTTTTCTATCCATCCTCTACCCTCTATCTTTATCCCCACTCTCTATTTTCCAGTCTTCTCCTTCTCTTTCTATCCCCCTTCTCTTCTATCTCTCTCTTCACTTTGTAAGAACCACAGATCTGACTTTTCACACCCATCTCAGAAAAACGTCATATTTAAGTGCTTCCTGAGCGTCACTCAGCAGCTCAGCAGAACGTGTTATCTAAAAGGAGAGATGAGGCCTTTGAGCATGTCTGTATGTACCGTACATGCACGGGTTAACCCGGGACAGGGGTCGAGACCCTGCCGATCGAAACATGCAAACGCACGAACGCTGTGCACGTCTACCTCTCTGTCTGTGTAGTACATGTCCATCTGCTGACCAAAGGCCTCCATCACTTTCTGCAGAAGCTCTTTGAACTTCAGTGGCCTCTGGAAAGGAATGATCCTGAGTGAGGAAAACACACAGGGGCAGGATTACTTTATTTAAAGTGACACACTTTAAAGAGAGGAGAAAACAACCTAAGAACAGGTTACTAACAGGCTTTGAAGATTATTCGACCGACCCAGTCAGTTTAAATGTTCTTTTGCAGGCTTTAGGCGATTTTCTGGGTGCTCTAACTTCCGCACAGCCTGGAATGAAAGTGTGTGTGACATTTACGTATGCGTGTGTTCATCGTTGAGTTTGGGCCAATCACCCGAAGCAGACCACTGTTTCAACACCAGTGGGCCCCACATCAATGCACATACAAAGTCAGATGGAGAGCTTCCTGAGAGGAAAGAGAAAAAAGCAGAGCCTGTTTCCCCTCCTCTGCTAAAGTCCAGCTCTAATCTGAGTTCAACTTACACACCCCCACAAAAACCCCTGCTGCTCACATTTTTATGCCGGTGCATGCATGCAAAAAAAAAAAAGAGCTCGGTCAAATGGCATGTTTAACTACAATTGAAAATAAATCAATGCACGTCCTCTTTTTTTTTTATTTTGTGCAAAAACTTTACATTACATTACGTTTGTTTCAGCTTACTCCATTAAGATCATACATTATCATAATGAATTCAAAAACATTTAAGTTTGACTGATTGGAGAGATAAGTCAGTTTTAGTTCTTAAGTTAAAATCAGGTGCTTCTGATGCTCCGTCACACACCCTCTGTATAGGGTGATGTCAAAACTTTTGCACACCTTTGTATTACCAAGGAAAGATGATCCAATTGTGACAAATCTAGGCTGAAATGGCACACACACTTCCACACACACACACACGCGCGTGCACACACACAGACCTGCAGGAACAATGTTTAACTCCACTGTATACTGTATATCGTTCCCCATGACTTGACGTTTATCTCCTGCGTTTGAAGAACCCCTTCATCTCTGATGTTCCACAAAATCTGGCCCACAATTAGCCTCTGTTTACTGATTGGTTTATGCGCATCTGCCTGGTCGTCGCTACATCAAAACGGGCCCTATCTTAATGACTGCTGATGGACTCTTATTTGGTGGGGGGTTGTGACTAAACAAGGACTAAACAAGCTGGCAGCAGAAGCTTCCCTTTACACTGATCAGAGATTAGGGTCAGCAGTTCCACTTTTCATGATTAAAGCAATGCTTTGGCCAGAAATCAAACTTGTGTTCTCCTTTGGCCCAAATTGGTCGTCCTGGTAGTTGGTTTTTGGGTTAGCTAAGAAAAAATTCATTGGTGTATATTCTGGGATTGTTTTATGCAGAAGTGGATTTTTAAGCAATATTTAGAAATGATTAAAACCCCAAAAAAACCTTTTTCAGACCAAAATAAAAAACCCCTAACTTTGGTGGAGGCTTCACACCACATCAGTTATTTTAACACTCTGGGAGGATATAAGAGGAAGGAAAAATGGAATCATTGAGAAGTGAGAATAAATCATAATTTTTCTTCACTGCAACTAAATTATGCATATACAGGATACGCCCTCTTCTGTAAGAGCTTGCTGAGATCATGTAAGTGGAGGAGTAAGTTCAATCCCAACCTCGTTATTTAGAGTAATCGGAGAAACTGTACATTATTCACTGAACTATGACTTTAAGCAGTTTTGCATTTTTTGCCAAGCTCAGTGAACACTGGCCATGTTTCCACTGGATGATGGTGGGAGATATGGACGGAAAGGGAGCGCGGTGGGGGGAGAGGTGGATGCGCGGAACGAGATGGCTTTCCTTCCTCGATGCACTCAGATAAGCCGCCCGGCTTGGCCCGGTCCCCCAGGCTGGCACTCACAGCAGCGCTCTCCTACTTCCTGTCCCAGCACTTCAGCCGCTGCCAGAGGAAAAGAGCTCTGAGTGGCTCCAATTAGTCTGCTCAGCACAGCCAGCTGACACCACCAGCCTCCGCCGATGAGGCTTGACTGAGTGACTTGTCTCCGAGAGCTCTTGTCACGTTAAAATCTCGAAAGAGTGGAACTTTCCACAACACTGTAGCTAACTCTGCCCACTGTGGTGCCTGGAGCGTTTGGAAACAGGTTTTAGACCCTGTCACTGTAAGCAGGCAACACAGCATGTTGTCTTTAAAACGGCAACATTATTCAGTGCAAGAGTTCCCAAGACCAGGAGTTCAAGTGCACAGAGCCCAAGTGTTTAACACTGCAACAGTCCAGGAGTCCAGTAGTCCAAGAGACCGAGGAGTCAAAGAGACCAGTAGTCCAAGAGACCGAGGAGTCCAAGAGACCAGGAGTCCAAGAGACCAGTAGTCCAAGAGACCAGGAGTCCAAGAGACCAGTAGTCCAAGAGACCAGTAGTCCAAGAGACCAGGAGTCAAAGAGACCGAGGAGTCAAAGAGACCAGGAGTCCAAGAGACCGAGGAGTCCAAGAGACCAGGAGTCCAAGAGACCAGTAGTCCAAGAGACCAGGAGTCCAAGAGACCAGGAGTCCAAGAGACCGAAGAGTCCAAGAGACCAGTAGTCCAAGAGACCAGGAGTCCAAGAGACCAAGGAGTCCAAGAGACCAGGAGTCCAAGAGACCGAAGAGTCCAAGAGACCAAGGAGTCCAAGAATCCAAAGTCAAATTGTTCAGTAGTCTAAGAGTCAATGAGTCCAGTTGAGCAGGAGTCCAGCAGTCTAGGTGTTTAAGAAAAGGTGTGCAAGACTACAACCAGGAGACTATCAAGTCCACTGAGCTCAATTCCAGGTAGTGCTGCAGATATTCACAGTCAGGAGTTTGAGAGAACACAGTTGGCTCTTTGGTATCTCACCACCCATCACTGCCAGCACAACACCTTCACCCCCAGTTATTGAGTTATCTTGTGATACCAGAAGTCCTAGATAACAGGTGGAACACACTCGGTCATATAACAACACATTATTTAAAGATCACAACTTTGTTATTACTCCAAAGAAATGTTTGTTTTACCCCTTTCAGAGTTGAAAGATCTTTATGCCCTAGGGTTGGTAACTTTACGCCCAACCTAGCTTTTAGTCGACCTGTTCTCCTTCCATGATGACTCTGGACTCTGGAAGCAATACTAGCCCTGCTGAGACTGATAACCTTGACTAGAAGATAAATGACCGCTCCATTGCCACCATGCACTAAACTTGTATTTGCACTCGTTCAGATTCTATAATATCCACTCTAACATCTCAGACATTCTGCCAAACACCGTCTCTATGACCTCTTTCACTCTTCTGTTTTAATCACTATGTGTCCCTTAGACACTGTGGAGATCATCTTATAATAGGAACTGCTTCTTGTGCTGTTGTCTCTCAGCCCTCAGCTCCTTGGGTTTCTTCCTCTTACTCAGAAGGAGTGTTTCCTAGTACTAGTTCGAGTACGATATTTAGTAGGGAAGGAGAACAAAATCAGAATTATTGGCAGATTTTTGCTTAAAAAAAGAAAAAAAATCGGCATCAGACTGATGTTGAAACTTGGCCAATATCCCAAACCTATATTTACTGAAGTATTGATGATGGCGCTCCAGAATGTATTGGGGATGCTGCAATACTGCAGTACGATTCTTTAATTTTTCTCATTTTATCTCACCTTTTTGCTTATACAAATATTGAATTATATTTATTTTGGTGTAATCCAGGGAAATTAGCCCCAATTTTTACATTTCTTTAAAATGCTTTTGTTGCAGCATAAATATCAGCATCAGCAGATATGTATCAGACTGCAGCTTCTGCACAGGCTTTTACCAATGACCTCCATTAATAAAGGAAAAAAAACTCATCAGCTCATCTTCCAAAAACAAGCCCCAGAGCAATTGTAGTTTTTACAAAAGTCCCTCCCACCTACAAAATATATCATCAGATAGTTTTCTCCCCATCATTAGGCCGGTTTGACATTCAATGTGTCCTGCAGAAGGTATTTGATCTCAATTTTGATAAAGTTTAGGGGAAAAGTGCAGATGTGTGTAAAAGTGTAAGTTTTTGTGACATCACAAAAACAATTAACTTCAAGTAGGTGTTTTGAAATGTCATTTCCATATAAGGAGCTTACGGACCAGGAGTTAGCTGCACACGCTGAGATGGTAACAATGTTCACCTGTTTTTGCATCAAACATTTTTTTGAAGAACTGAAGAAAACTTGGTTTTCTGTGTAATGGGTCCTTTAAAGGACATTATGGTCTGTTAACATGATGAATTCACTTCTTTTATTTCTGAAATTAATAGATACAGAGTCATTTCTATTTGTCAGGTCATGTGATTTATCTAAACACCCCCAGGAACGTTCATATGAACTGTTTAGTCAGGGCAGTTTACAGGAAAGGTGGTAGGCTGATCAGAAGACAAAATCGAGGTGCAGCAAAGTGAAACCACTCAACTTGGTTTGAAATAGCGACTGCCGAAAGCAAAATCAATCAAAAAATCTCCAACTTCCACACTCTATAGGCCTAATGCCATGCACAGATCTGTCTCAGTGAACAGTTTGATGGTGAGGGCCAGGCTGCAGCAGGCAATTATCTAACTCTCTCTTCTGGGGCGCTTAAGCGAGTCCACAAGGGATCATGAAAAAGTGAGCAAAGCTTTTCCTCAGAGCCCAATTAAAAGTGTAGCACGGCATGCTGGGTGTCCTGTCCTCCTAAACATGCTCAGAGAGAGAGAGAGAGAGAGAGAGACAGCAAGCAAGAAGCTTTGGGTGAAGCAGGGTGGGGGCGGTGGGAGCTGGAACTTTTCAGACAGACTGTGGCTTTTGCCAGGATGTATCGTGGCATGTTTTTAGCCAGCTCAGCACTTTTTCCTCAAAGGGAGGGCATCCCAGTATGTGATGTGTTTGATGAGAAATGGATCACTGTGGATAAATTACTGCCTTGACCTTTACAGTGGTGTTGAACAGTTTACTTGTAATTCAAACCCCCCAATGAAACGGCACATATTTTCGGTTTTGATTTATGTAGTGTTGATGGTTATGTATAAATAAAGGGGTGGTGGTGGTCTAGAGGTAGGATACTTGCCTATGGACCAATGGCTCAAGAGGTCCCAGGTTCGAATTCCACCTCTGGCACTACCACCACTGGGTCCCTGAGCAAGACCCTTAACCCTGAGTGTCTCCAGGGGGACTGTCCCTGTAATCAGGGTATGGAAGTCGCTCTGGGTAAGAGCGTCTGCTAAGTGCCGTAAATGTAAATAGCAGTAAATCTGAAAATGTTCTCTTAGAGGAGCGTGTTTAACCTTACATGCTCTGCCTCTCAGCTATAAATCTTGTTTTAGGCTAAAAGACTACAAAAAAAAAAAAAAAACTACAGCTTGTAGCATTTTTACTGGAAGAAATGACACACTCTCTATCTCTCTATGTGGGTGTATGGCTCGAACCCCAGGAAGTTGACCATTCATACAGGCTGTGTCATTTACCTCAGCTATGGGCTCCATCTCTCTCTCTCTGTCTGTCTAAACACACATTGTGGTTAAATGTCACTGCTCTCTAAGGCTGCAGGATATGGATACAATACCATATTGTGATTATACCGTGATTTAGAACGCAGTGTAATGTTGGTTTTCTATGAGCACCTACTTTCTTTTACCTTTCATCAAAAGCATCACTCCTAAGCCTCTCCTAAAGCGGTTTTTAATAAAGAGGCAGGTAAGAGTGCTTGTGGGTCCACATCCTAGAGCTATCCTACAGTTTTCCACCCAAAAAACAGTCTTCCTTTATCCTTTTTTGGTACTGTGCCTTTAAGACTGAGATATGCAAATGAGCCCTTTTCTGACTGGCTGCCCTCTCTATGCCTCATTCAGGAAAGCAGTTCTGATGAACTTTCCTTAACTCCCGTAAAATAAACTGCGGTAGGCGGAACAGGTGGACGCGTGTTAAAGTGTAGGTTTTTTTTACATCGCAAAAACAATTACCTTAAAGCCAGTGTTTTGAAACGTCCATATAAGGACCGTACAGAATAGGAGTTGGCTGCACGCACTGAAATGGTAACCATGGTTACCAATATCTGTGTCAAACTTTTTTTGGGAGGAAACTTGGTTTTCTGTGCTACGGGCCCTTTAATAGACACGGTGAACCGTTGACGAGATTAATTATGCTTTATTATTTATGAAAAGATTAGAATTAGAATAGTTTCTATTTGTCAGATCATGTGGACGCCTTGATTCATCTAAAGACCCACAGGAGCGTTATGAGCTGTTTAGTCAGGACAGTAAAAGAACCTACTGATGAAATACGATCCATTTGCACTGGATCTGTGTTAATTGTGGTTTGAAGGCATTGAGCTTGAAGGCATTCAGGTAAGGATCTGACTGTCCCTGTACACTGCACACATGACAATAAATCCTGAAACTTAAATGCTGAACTTAACAACCTTCTCTGATACCAGAACCGCAGGCCGGTATTGCTAAACAAACGATACACAGTGCAGCCTCTAAGGAAGACATGATTTTTTTTTGGCCGGCTGTCAGGTTTCTCTCTCTGGCCCGGAAAGCTCGGAGCTGGCAAAGGCAGCAGCAGTGTGGATGTGATGAGGGACACGGAGGCCCAGGCTTGGCACTACAGGAATAATATGAATGTTCTGACTCACCGTTTCTCTCTCTCATGCTCCAGCTTCACTCGCAAATCCTGTCCGAGGAACAAAAACAGGAGAATGGAATGAGTGCAATGGAAAGTGGCCGACCTGCCGAGCTCACACCGGCCACAGTCTCCTCTACTAGGGGAAGTGAATAAACATTTATTGATCTCACAGAAATAGCTCTATCGAAACAAGTGGCGTGGAAAGAGCAGCCAAAGAAGCATAGCTTTCAGTAATCGATTTATTATCACAGAAAACACCTGTTTATGGAAGATTCAAAACGCTTATCAGAGAAGAAATCGGCCTTGACTTTAACACAGTTTCATAAAATTCATGAAACCACTTTCTGCTGTTCTGGCTGTTACAGAATTTGTAATACTCGCTGTAGATTGCCATCATGCAAAACTCACGTCTGCAGGTCTTTTTCCATTAATTACACTCAACGAATCATCGAAATGAAATGATCATCTAATCACTTCAAATCAAGGATCACAACAACAAACATCACCTAAATCACAATAGAATGTTTAACCACATTATCACTAAATCATTTCATCACATTATTATTAAAACTATGAACCTTTATCACTAAATCACTATAACTAATTCATCTATTTCACTGAATCAGTCGATCATCCTTCAGTCATAATCATTGCATCACTGAATCACCAAAACTTGTTGAATGAATTGTTGAAAAATTAAAACCTGAGTTACATTCAGTCTTCTAAATCACTGGATCACTGAATCATCTAAATCACTGGATCGCTGAATCATCTAAATCACTGCATCGCTGAATCATCTAAATCACTGCATCGCTGAATCATCTAAATCACTGCATCGCTGAATCATCTGAATCACTGCATTGCTGAATCATCTGAATCACGTGATCGCTGAATCATCTAAATCACTGCATCGCTGAATCATCTAAATCACTGCATCGCTGAATCATCTAAATCACTGCATCGCTGAATCATCTAAATCACTGCATCGCTGAATCATCTAAATCACTGCATCGCTGAATCATCTAAATCACTGCATCGCTGAATCATCTAAATCACTGCATCGCTGAATCATCTAAATCACTGCATCGCTGAATCATCTAAATCACTGCATCGCTGAATCATCTAAATCACTGCATCGCTGAATCATCTAAATCACTGCATCGCTGAATCATCTAAATCACTGCATCGCTGAATCATCTAAATCACTGCATCGCTGAATCATCTAAATCACTGCATCGCTGAATCATCTAAATCACTGCATCGCTGAATCATCTAAATCACTGCATCGCTGAATCATCTAAATCACTGCATCGCTGAATCATCTAAATCACTGCATCGCTGAATCATCTAAATCACTGCATCGCTGAATCATCTAAATCACTGCATCGCTGAATCATCTAAATCACTGCATCGCTGAATCATCTAAATCACTGCATCGCTGAATCATCTAAATCACTGCATCGCTGAATCATCTAAATCACTGCATCGCTGAATCATCTAAATCACTGCATCGCTGAATCATCTAAATCACTGCATCGCTGAATCATCTAAATCACTGCATCGCTGAATCATCTAAATCACTGCATGGCTGAATCATCTAAATCACTGCATGACTGAATCATCTAAATCACTGCATCGCTGAATCATCTAAATCACTGCATCGCTGAATCATCTAAATCACTGCATGACTGAATCATCTAAATCAATGCACACATTTGTGTGTGTACTAGTCTGTATGTTCATTTGTGCGTGTATGTAGGTGTGTGTGTGTGTGTGTGTGTGTGTGTTTAGCATCGTCACTAACTCACAGACTGGTGAGGAACTGTCCAGCTAATTTCCACATCAGCATTAGTTCACTAATGGCCATCATGTCGCTGGCAGCTGTGATGCCTTTACATAAACTTTTTTTTTTTTTTTTTAAGTTTAACTTTCTGCTTTCGGTTTGCACTGCAAAACAGCTCTGAAGTTTTAAAAATGAGAAAAGAAAGGAAAATGTGAGTGTGTGTGTCTGTGTGGGGGGGTGGTCTGCACAAAGTGCTTGCAAAACATTAATCTTTCGCTTTGACTTGTGTCCTGTGTGAAGTGATTGCACTGTGGGGGGAAATAAAGGTGATGAAAGAGTGCTTAACTTGAGGGAAGAGGCACACGCAAGCACACACGCGCACACACACACACACACACACACACACACACACACACACACACACACACTATGAACTTCATGTCATGGTTAACAGCGGGATGTAAGCGTTTTATTCCATTCAGTCCCATTTCTGTCAGATGCGTCCTGTTTAAGACACTTTTGTTCACTGCTATAGGATCATTTAAGAGCAGCTGAGAGGTTTGCCAAGCAGGAACCTAAAGCAGCTCTA
Organism: Hepsetus odoe; assembly: GCA_017165825.1. Lineage (NCBI taxonomy): Eukaryota > Metazoa > Chordata > Actinopteri > Characiformes > Hepsetidae > Hepsetus > Hepsetus odoe. The sequence goes on from CM029389.1 coordinate 3,362,846, forward strand.
AACATTTGTTAACAAAATAAAATTCAGCTGCTGAGAGATGCCCAGGTGTAGCATTTAAACCTCAGATGATTCAGTGAAAGTGACTTAAATGATTTAAATGATTCGTTGATACTTTGATGTAAACGATTCAGCGATTTAGATGATGCAGCGACTTGGATCATGCAAAGCTACCTGTCTGTAGGTCTGGGTCCTGCCCTTGGGCTTGTGGCTGTTGTTGCTGGTGAACCCATAACAGGAGCGCAGGGCTGCCAGGTCCTTCATGATGGAGTTCAGAGCCTCCTCATCATCTGTAACACACAAACAGAGAGCCAGCTTCACTCAGTTGCCCTTTTCATACCCTCGACATTACCGCTTTACCGCTTATCTTATGACTTTGAATCCTGCCCACTGCGCAGGTCTGCAGACTTTCACATTCTCTGTGGTAGTCGAGTAGACCGACGTACTCTGCAGGGATGTCCGACAGTACGATTTCCTCCGAATTTCAGGAAGGGTTCAAGTATTGACACACATGCAAGAAAGTTGAGCAACGCAGGAACTTCACACATACCTGTAATTTTCCAGGATATATACTAGATCAGGACGCCACACCAATCTTACTGGGCTTTCAACTCTAGCTTACATTCACACTCAACTTTATTATTTAAAATTCAGTTACATTTTCATGAATAAGTGGCTTGAAAGTTCTGATGTATGCACAGAAAAAAAAGTTCCAGCAGATTTCTTTGAAAGTCTCCCCTTTCTCTGTTTCTCCATTTTCTCTTGTCAAAATCCTGATCTGAAATCCACCGAGATGTTGAGGCAGGACCAGCATTGTGTGCTTGAATCCTCAAATGTGTCTGAAATTAAGTGAACTTGCTGAAAAAAATGGATCGAAATTTCTCTTCAAGGACTGATCTTCTGCCGGAAACGTATGGGTGCGTTTGCTGCTGCTAAAAGTATCCCTACACATTTTTTTAGTTTAGAGGTTTAACACTTTTTCACATGGATGGAAATAGGTGTTGGTGAAATTTTTGGCTTCCCCGGATCATTTGAAACCTCTGTGTTTACTCAGATCATGTTACACTAGGCTTTTTGGAGATCGGTAACAATTTGGTTTAATGAATAAACAAAAATAGAAGAAATCAGAAATCAGGGACAAATACTTTTTCACAGGACCAGAGTGGTTGCTGGAGGGTTGCTAAGCAGTTGTCACAGTGTTGCTGTGCTTGATTTGGAGATTCAAAATTCTCAAAAACATCAGAATGACTAAATGACCAAACCAATGGAAAAAGTTGGCAGCGAATATCAACAGCGCTGCGTTATAATGACTCGTGTTCTGAACGCTAATGTTGGGTTAATGTTGAGGCATTGTGTGCTGGTATGTCCCAAATGGGACATTAAAGGAAACTGATTCCTTTTTTAGCTTGGGTTATAAATAGACACGCCACAGCATGACAAATGACTGGTGCATCTATGCAGCCGCGGGGAATGCCAGCAAACGAGTATTTCTACTTTAGAGTTTTTCCACTGTGAAGATCCACCAGTGGCATTTCCATAAAGCCACCGCCTATTTCCTCATCTGCGGCCTAATCGTCTGATTTGGGGTCAGCTCCTAAAGCGCTGGACACGTGGCTGATCGCAAGTCCCTGTTGGTGCGTGGAGGGAGAGACGCTTGCATTAGGACGCTTACGGTTCGTCCAGTTTGTAAAGGCTTCGGTGGATTGGATCAGGTATCGAACTCTGGTAAATGTGTGAAATGAGAAAAGAGAGCGTGTTGAATAATGCAACACACGCTGTAAGCATAAAGGTAACGGCTTCAGCCCAGCTAGCACTAGACTCTTATTGCCACAAGCTTCAAAGAGACTGCCATAAAAACGAGACAATCCTGACAAGCGATGGTGGTGGACAAAGCGGTTTTGCTCAAACGAGCCCTGACGAAGCTAAAGTTAATAGGCTGGCCACCCCTGCCCTGGATGATTGGAGTAAAAGTGAGCTTGAGGATTACAAAAAGGGCCAATTGCTTTCTTCTGAACACCAAAGAATGTTTTCTGCAGAATTTGTCAAGACAAATGTGAGCTGAATACAAAACTACTAAAAAAAAAAAAAAAAAAGATCTCTAAGATCCTGGGCCCATACATCAGCTGCTTCCACTCCATCCAACGAACCCGAGGCAATCATGCAAATAAGCACCTGCATTAACATATCAAGAGGCCCTAATGGAGGCAATTAGCTGTATCTAGTAATTAGAGTCTAATTGCAAGGTCATTCACCTCTACTGTCAGTGAGAGCAAAGACACGAGACAGGAGGCTTTTTGGCCAAGTCATGGCAGTTTTGATTATCTGTATTTACAGCTTTTCTCAGAGTTTTTTTGTCTGGTGTGGATGAAGCCGAAACAATCTGAGGCATGAATGATGCTGTTTTTGCTCTCTAATTCTATGTCATGCACTTTTTTAGGGTCAGATTTGCACGACGTTCCTTTACACTCTTAACAAAGTCCATCCATCCACCCATCCATTCATCTATCCTTCACCTGAGCTGCTTATCCTTCCCAGCTTTTTGGGGAAAACACCTAGGAGTTGCAGGCTCATTGCAGGGCAGACACACATTTAAACACACACACACACACACACACACAGCTATTAAACATCAACGACGTAACCAAGCTGCAAATCTTTGGCCTCTGGGAGGAAACCAGATCTCCTGGAGGAAACAAACACAGTCACAGAGTAAACACACACCCCATGCAGGACGACCCCAGGCTGCACAAACTGGGAGTCAATGATGCTGACTAAAATAACAGTTCTGAAACCTATGACTGTGCGGGCCTGTTTGCAGTTTTCAACCGAGAGCTTCTGAAGGAGGTTAAATGTGCTGGAGTCACGATGTTCAGAAACCCTCATTTCTTCATATTACTCTTCCAAAGAGCAGGAGCAGTGTGGGTTCATCTCCACAGAGAATGGAAAAAAAGCAGCCGACGTTCCAAAGACAAGCTTAGGAACGTCCTTCAGGAAGCTCGTCCTTCAAGATGAGCTTTGGATCACCCTTCAAGAAGCCTTGAAACTTTTCCTGAAGACTTGAAATGATGGGGAAGCTCTTCTAAGAGAGTTGAGGCTCTGCTGAAGGATAACGGTGTTCAAACCAAATATTGACTTGAAAGCTGTTTATAATTCAACAAACGGTGTGATATAAACTGGATTTACATGTGTTTGCAATAAATCTCTGTAGCTATTGTCTGATTTACCTGGAGATTTTGGCCTGTGCTGTTTTCTGTTGCTGCAGTTCTGAAACCAAAAATCTGATCTGAACTGTGAAAAGAGTGAAGTTAAAAGAAAAAGTACTGGAAATAAATAATGTCCGGCCTGCAGTAGTGAACAAACAGTTGTAATTGGACACTAAGGTGTTGCTACATGATGTGCTAATGATATCAACGTTGGATATCACATGACTTGACACGCTGGGTGATGTCACATCCTAAACTGGCATGTTGCTTGATTTCTCAATAAATGGAAGATCAACCACAAGCAGACAATCAGCAAGTCAAAAAAAGAAACAGAGGAACTTGTGATAACGATGGTTAAAGTATGTGTAGTTTGGCAAGCTTGTAAACGTTGCCTGACTTGGCTCGAGAAGATCTTTCCATCAGCTCACTCTTGCCTCTGGTCTTCTCTAAAAGTTCCAGAACACACCACAAAGACCCCAAAACACTTGAGGTCCTTGAGGTGCTCGTTTCTGCGCTCCATCGCTGAGGATCTGGTTCAGACAAGCTGGAGAAATTCCACTTTTCAGTTCAACTCTTAAATGAACTGTGAATAAATATTCGTCTCAAGTGCAACCGTGGCACTGAGGTGCACCCGCACACACACACACACACACACACACACAAACACAACTGCTGTGTTTAGCAGAGGGCTGAAGTAACACTGCGAGGTGAGACTGAGAAGCTACTGATTAATGTCGAACCCGCAACATCAAACCCTCTGCCGAAACAGAAACCCACGCTCCAGTCTTCTAGCTGAGAATAAATGTCTTGAGATTGAATGATTCATTTTTAACACCAAGTTTAAAAATGTGAAGCTTATTGACCAGGTTGGAAGAAAGGAGAGCTCTACACTCGACCCATGAGGCAACTTCTCCGTGGGCTTTTCCTTGGAACTACTTTTTATTTTCTTCGTAGATTAATTTGTCCTTTTTTAATGTTACTGTGAAAAAGAAAAAAAGGAACTGCTGAGTCATGAAACTGCTGATGCAGAAAGGCATAAAACACACGTCCAGACCTGTTTCAGTCTAAATGGACACAAACACACAGAAGAGACGTCCCTCTGAGTGTCCATCGGTGCAGGACAGAGTGAAGCAGAGTGAGAGAGAGGACAGGGAGAGTGGACCGTGGAGTTCAGGGTGTGTTGAGTGTGTGTCCGTGACGGGAGAACTAGTAGAGACGTGGATGAAAGTGAAGCGGTGAAGTTAATGTTGATTATTTTCAGTAGATTGTTTTTATTGGAGTTTGAGGCTTTAATAGTCTTTAATTCTATTAATATGTGAACCAGCAAATTCAGCAGAAACAGCAGGTTCTCACAGGAGAGCATCCTACCACTGGACCACCAGCAACTAGTTCTGAATAGGCTGCATGACATGGACTATATGCATATGTTCAAGAGCCCATATCATCAAGTGATGTCACAAAACCAACACATTCACATAAATCTCTCTCTGCAGCCTCGCCCTGCCGTCTGTGCTGAAAGAGCATTTGAGCCCTGCTGCCTTTTGAAAGAGCTGAAAAAGAGGGCAGCCAATCAGAAAGATCATTTACATTAGAAGTGGTGCTCTAGTGGTGGGTACTTGCCTATGGACCTATGGACCAAGAAGTCCCAGGTTCGAATCCCACCTCTGGCACTACCACCACTGGGTCCCTGAGCAAGACCCTTCACCCTGAGTGTCTCCAGGGGGGACTGTCCCTGTAATTAGGACATGGAAGTCGCTCTGGATAAGAGCATCTGCTAAATGCCGTAAATGTAAATGTAAATGTAAGTGAACGTGAAAGCGACAATTGTCACTGTGAGTACACAGCACAACACTCAGTGAACCCCAACGAAATGCAGGCTCTGCATTTAACCCATTTACACAATGTAGCAGAGGGCAGCTATTTAAAGGTTCCAGGGAGCAGTGACGGGGGCGGTACCTTGCTCAAGGGTACCTCAGGGCAACCTACTGGTCTGGGATTCGAACCCATATCCTTCTGACAGAAACAAACAGATCTTTTTATTTATTCCTTTCTAATCTCTGCCACTTATCCTGAATAAGCGTTGCATGACGAGGATGAAGGGAGAAAAAAAACACCCTGGACAGGTTGCAGATGCTTTGCACCAAACACACACACACACACACACACACACACACACACACACACACACACACACACACACAACACACAACACACACACACACACACACACACACACACACACACACACACACACAAAATCTCTTCTCTTATTCTTTTATACTGCTCGGCTCTCTCTCTCCCTCTCTGCTGATTCTCTCTCTCTCTTACGAACTTGCATCCTCTCTCACTTTCTCCAGATTACCTATCTCACTTACCTCACACTCTCTTTCTCTAAATCTCTTTTCTCCATCTCTGCCGTTTGCTCACTAACTCTCACTTTCTCATGACACTCTCTCTCCCTCTCCTCAGAGGCCAGAGGGACACACTATAGCTCCGCTGTCAAGGAGACCAAACAAACAGAACGAGCTGCACTACCACCACTGCCAATAAATCCACCAATGACATCACCCACACACACACACACACACACACACACACACACACACACACACCCCACTCCTACAGACCACTGCTTTTGAGTCACAAATGTCCATTAAGTAGACTATGAACAGACAGATCTGCAACAAACACAAAACAAAAAAACATTAAATAAACTTTAATATTAGTTTGCACACAAACAAGAAGTTATTAAAGGAAAAGTCTGGCTTAATATCAATGCTGGCACATATTGTTTATGTGGGTTCTGTTTCTTCGCCACATTTTTATCTAGAGAAACAGACTCAAGCTGGCTGCTTCTACAGTTTTTAGCTTGGCAACGTACTTCTGTCCATATTTATAGAAAACAGCATCGCATGCAGAGTTAGAAACCAGTCCATTTGAGATCTAAATGAGCAGTCCAGCCTAAAACTGGCACTAAAATATTGTTTTGCAGTTTTCTGTCGTGTAACACTGGATTGCCAGCTTTTGAGATCATCCTTCAGGGTTCCTTCAGTGGGAACCTGTGTTTTTGGTTCTGTGTGTGAACAGGATACATTTCTTCACACCTTTCTCCATTTCTTTAAGCATGTTTTCTTTGTATGTTCCTAAAATCTTGGATAAAAAGCACATTTTCTATTAAAGGTAAGCCTTTTTTCATTTTTGTGGTAGACCAGGCGACAGGCAATATGAAAGAATGTGTTTCCAGACCATTTATAATGTTGTATCTTGGTCTTCCTGTGGTTTACTGTCCAACAGCACTTCAGGAATGAGTTCCCCCTTCAAAATACATTATCAGAAGGGGCTTTCCAAGCCTTCGAAGCAAGAGACAGGGAAAGGTCTAGAAGTAGCAATGGGTGAATTTTTCACTGTGGCAAGCGTGCTACTTTAAAAACACGAGCAATTTGAGGCGCATGATGAAGTCCCATTGGTTGTTTCCTACATTAGGTTTGGCTTGAACCTCAGACACAAAACATGTCTTGGCTGCTGAATTAAATTTGGAGAGCTGGAGAAAACTTTACAAAGACTCTTCCTTTAAACGTCCTACAGCCGTTACTGTGACCTTCACTTTTCTTTTTTAGTCAGAACCTATTCATGCATGTGAACGACACTGGAAGTTAAAGAGAGCTGCCGGGAAGTTTGGAAGTGCTTTCTCTAGATTGCATCATCTGAAGGGGGGGGCGGTGCATGCTGAGAGCTGGACTGGATAAAGACATTGAGGGGATTTCCTCGGCGCTACACCTCACATCATCACAAAGGCATTCAGCACGGATGGCAAGTTGGAGCTCACACACATGCACACACATGCACACACACACACAGAGGTGCACTAACAAACGTACAGCTTCCATTTGAACGGAACATCTACCAGGAGGTTGGATTACAGTGAATCGCTGCAGCCCATCTGTGGCTGCACAGGTTGACAGGCCACCTCTAGCCCGTCCATTAGCGCAGAGCGGCTAAAACAGGACCACCACTCTCGTGGTCCAATCTCAGCACAGCACTTTGCCGGAAGTAAACAACAGTGCCCTGTGATCAGAAACTGACCACTAATGAAGGCCATCAACAGATGGGCTGTGGATGATGAACTGGTAAATACTGCAGCAAATACCTACAAAAAAACGAATTTTGGAGCAGCGGTGGCCTAGTAGTTAGGCCCCAGGATCTGAGGGTCGTGGGTTTCAATCCCAAATCACTGGGTTGCCCTAAGGTATCCTTGAGCAAGGTACAGTCACCATCACTGCTCCTCGGGTGCCTAAAATGGCTGGCCCCTGCTGCACAGCGTGTATGGGTGAAAAGCAGAGGTTTAATTTCTCTTTGTATCATTGTGAGCTGTGTTTCACAATGACAAATATTCACTTGCACTTCACTTTGGGCCCATTAGGGCAACAGATGATGATCCCAGTTTTATTGGTCAATATTGGGATCAGGATTATTAACATGACTCACTACTCACTGCTGGGATGGACTCCAGCACTCCCCCGCGAACCCGCTTGGGACAAGCGGCAGACAATGACTGACTGACTGAACTTTTTAAAAAGCATTTAAGTTTGAAGTGAACTGTTTCTACAAAAAGAATGAATGTTGATTATAACAATATGTATTTATGTATATAAATAAAAATACAATGACTCTTTTACATTGTTCTAGGCTGCTGAACAAGTCATCGCTTAATGCTATTTAGAGGATCCTCCCAGGCTGCGACGCTCAGAAATTTCTTTCTGAGACACAATCTGATCTTCTTGGATCGCCGCCACTACTTAGTCCTTCTCAGTTTTCTCAGCTAAACCGGTTATTTTATTTTTATAACTACTGCATGTCAACACCAGAATGGAATCCGATTCATTCACCCACACGATCTATGATTGTGGGTGTTTCTGATAAAATGGCAAATAATCACAGTCACGCTGCGTTTCTTTCCAGGTCTCACATTTCCCTCTTCTTTTCCTGAATAAGCACTAAAAAAACGTCTAAAATACTGCCACACCAGCGGGTGCTGTGCATTAATGTTTAACAGAGAGAAATATGTGGATGATGTAAGCGT